>VDFB02294125.1:0-18976 GCA_007258455.2 Sequoia sempervirens
CACTAGCGTGCTAGTTTTGATTTTTCCCGTCCCCGACCGAACCCACTTTTTTATTTTTGTTTTTTTTACAAAAAACTGCGTAAATCACGAAGGGAGGTTTTTCTTTCTACTCACCTACTATCCACCTGCGCCCTCGCGGTACATTGTCCATACTCTATCCGCCCGATGCACAATCGCGGTGTCATTATCTGTCGGCATCGTGTCTCCTCGTTGATTTTCCCTCCTCTCCTCTCTTTCTTTCAACTGCTATAGTGACAATGACCCAGGTAATTTTTCAAATTCCCTTTTTAACCCCCCTTCTCCAACAAGGTATTTTTTTATCTTTTATTTAACTTTTTCTTCCTCTAATTAATCCCAAACTTCTCGAGGCTGCCATTCGCAAACCGTATTTCCAATCCACTCCGTTCAAAAGGAAAAATTGCTTAATTTTTTGCCCTCTATCCAATGGTCTCCTCCATTTCTTTCTATCAAGATGTCATCTGGGGCCCCTCCTTTCTTCCCCAACCGCCCTCTCGAGGGGGCATACCCTACCACTTCCTTCCATCTATTTCAAACCAGGCACTGGGGCATCCCCTTTCTTCTTCGTCAGACCAGGGCATCAATCCTCATTCCTTTCTTCATCCTTCACATTCACTTTTCTTCGAAATATTGTTATTTCAGCAATATTTCGAAGAGGGGCAAAATGTAGACATCTAAATTTAATCACTTCCATATGATTAAATTTGTTGCCTTTCCGTCTATCATATTAATATTAATTTATTAAATTAATATTACATCTTTCGCCTCACATTGGTAAAGTATTTAATTTAAAAATTAAATACTTTATCTTTCACCTCTTTCCTCTCTAAATTAAATAAATACACTAATTTATTTAATTTAGTCATTTTTCCCCTTTTGATTTTAAATCAATTTAAAATTCTTCATTTCTCTCTCCTTGTCACGTCCTCCATAACCTTGCCCTAATCTGAATTAATTTAATAAATTCATGATTATGATGTGCATTCTCTTAATCAGAGATTAATGTCACATCCTCCTACATTTGCCACTTACCTCTAATCTTCCATTAATTAGCCTAATCCAATGTTTGCACAACCTTAACCAAGGTCATTAGCTATTTCTAGCACCACTTTTTGGTCAATTCTTCCATTTTTCCTTTTTAGATGTTGACTCTCCTTCCCATGAGAATTTTTAATTCTCATTTATTTATCCCATGTCTCTCTCCTCCCTATGTGAATTTTTAATTCACATTCCATTCTTCCAAGGCTTCTAGAACCTTGGACTTGTCCTGATCTCCACATGTGACCAAGTCCCACCTTTTAGACCCACCCTTTACCCCTCTAGATCCCTAATAGTAGCAGATTTTTTTTAATTCATGTTTATATCCCTAACCACCTTTCATTTTCCCATGTAGATTTTTGAGGAATTCTAAAATTCCTCAAATGTCCCTTTCACTCCCACTTGGGGACAAGAAATCCCTTTTTGTGGAAATCCTCTCATCCCCAAGGTGCATGTCCTTTTCCACCTCATGTACCTTTTGTGTCATCTCCACCACCTCACTTATCCCTCTTGTCCACTTCACCCCTCCACATGTCAAGATGTGAGGCTTGTGGGATTCTCAGCCCACCATAGCCCTTCATCTTGACCTTGATGAATCAATCTTAACCACCCTTGAATTCTCTAGAGATCAAAATCTCTTAAATACCCCCTCTTCAGGGCATTTCCAACACTTTGTATTTTGATAACTACATGCTGTCCATTTGAATCTTCAAGCCTTTTCAATCATTCAACCATCTTTGTTCATCATCTTGCATATTGAATCTTGCATATAGTCACTCAATCCATCATCTAAGGAACACACAACCAATCAAAGCAAGGGTCAATCAAGGAGAAATCAACAGCAAGGAAGGTGAAATCGTTTGTGTTTTATTTAGTCCATTTTCCTTATTGTTTATCACTCTTTTGGCTAATCTTGAGGTGTCTTTGGTATTTTATCACTTGCATTTTTAAGTTGTTTTGCACATTTAGAGAAGGATAGAATATCAAGGTATCACAGGAAAAGAACCGATATTTAAAAGAACATCTAATTCATTCCTTCAAATAAATCTCTTAATTATCTAAATATTATTTAATCAATTTTCTTTTCCTTTCTAATTAATTTTCCAATTATTTCAATATAAATATATCCATCTTTTCTTATTTAAATTTTTCCATTTTGCTCATATAATTAATTGTTTTCTTACAAGCATAAATATATATACTTTTCTACCACCTTAACATAAATATACCCAAATACACACACACACACACACACACACACATATATATATACCCAAAATTGAAATATATATATATTTCTATGTATACATATATAATTATATGTATATATTACAAATAATAAGCAGCTTCCAATAAAACATACACCATCACAAATAACAAACATATATATTTACACATGCCTATATAAATATATGTATATATATATAAAGTTTTATAAAATCAAATATCCTGAAATATATAAAATCAAATACCATTCTTAAGAACTAGCCATCAAATAAGATCAAAATGGACAACATTGAATCTAAAATGCAGACCACATTATACAATGCCATATATAATACTCAAGAAAAGGGAAAATTAAATATAGAAGACTGTTAAGGCAATGAAAAACAATCAACTTATGTGAATTCAAACCTCCACATTATATTGAACAAATCATCAAATGATATATATGCATCGAACTCCATTAAGGAGGCAAAACCAACGATTACTAAATATTTAATGCAAGAAGAGGATGCATATTTCAACACCACCGAACAATGATAAGTATCAAATACAACATACGACATGAAATACAAAAAAAAGACAAATCATAAAGCAAGAGCAGATATGAGGTTGCAAGTCAACGAATATCAAACAATAGATATGCATCAAACTTCAGAAAACATGTGCATGCAGCAAACTTTCACATTCTAGAAGCTTCAAACCTCAACAATAAATGTGTAGTGATCCCTATTCAATAACTAATAATTATATATACATCACCTGGAAGAAGATTAACCCCTACTGAAAACGTTGGCAATCCAGTTGAAGCTGTGGCGATTGAACATGGAACATGAAGACAAGGACACAATAAAGAATAACCTTCTAAAATCAAATAGTTTATGCAAGGAGACAAAGGCACAAACTATTCAAGGGTGTAGTATGCAGATGCCAATAGAATCAACGTATAGAGGAGATAGCTATAGTTCATTTGTAGACTCAATAAATCACAAAATAAAATTAGAGTGAAAAGAAAACAATATTCTTGTAGAACCCAAAGATCATGGAACAAGGTTTTTTTTAAGAACCACTAAGAAATCGCTATGCAAGATTAGTTGAACTTTGCTCATAAAAAATGAATACAAAGCAACGTATCATGAAGTCACAAAAAACTCCTATTTAGGGATAAAAGCTAGAGGAAATATCGGCTGCCATAATATAACTGACACCACTAGAGAAGAAAGGATTATCCTCAAGTAAATGCAAGAAACATGGCTAAAAACGTGGCTTCCCAATGCAAGGAGGACGCAAGGTGAGGTCTCATAATATTAGTATTATCAGCATGGTTCCATCGTCTAAATTAGAACCGATCTTAATACTATCCTTAATTCTCAATAACCTTAATTAGAGCGCTAAAAAAATGTGATTGAAAGTTTAAAATAAGTAAAAGCTTATCGATTTTCAGCAACATTAACACCATCAACAATAGGTTTGTCTTCTTGATGTACAATAGAATTATTTGAGGGAAATTCAAAATTTAAACCAGGAATTTTCATGTAAATTGCTTCTTTACCTTCTATAATAATTTCATGCCTCTATTTGACAATCTTTTTATTTATTTTAAACATCGAAGGCGAGTGCAGAAAATAGATCTGATCTAGCTGTGAATGACCCAAGGTTAAAACCTAATGTAACTCTTAACAAAAGCACATGACGACAAAAGGGTTTGGGCCATTCAAAATGAACTCAAAAGTTGACATAACAAGGGAAATATGCCAATCAAAGAGAATAGAGAGATTGATAATCCACCAGAACTCAATGTAGAGATAAATTGACACTTGGCTAAAATGTGACGGTTCCCAAATTATTATCAATAGCCAAAAGGGCATGAAGTAAAAGAAAATACATAGGATAACAATGAAACCTTCAAACAAGAGACAATGGCTGCAAAATTCATCGCAAAGCAAACAACAAGAGGAGAGACAATTTACAAGAAAGCAGTGGATGTATTATATATAGATTAAAATGCATATTCTATGGTTTTAACGTAGAAGAAAATAGTTGATTATCACTTTTTCCAAGCTCATCAAATAACAAGCATGCATATTCAGCTGAAAAGAGAGGGAGAATTTGTTGGCATTAAACAGATAAATGAAACAAGAATAAAGATGAAGCCAACCTAGATTCCAATGCTACTAAAATGGAAACCGATATTGAGATCAACTTCTACATTAGCAACTATCCACTTCTCCAAGGCCTTAATCAAATCTTTAGTATCTTTCCAAATCCAATTTTTTTGAAACAATCCACAAAATGCAATTACTCTACATCAATTTTCTTTCAAACAAGGTTCTCTTTTGAAAATAAAAAATCAATCCTCATCCATAATCTTCCAAAATGATAATTAAGCCTCAGAAAGCTGTTGATTTTTGAAAACAAAAATTAGATAAAAATCTCACACAATAACAAGTTTCTATTCTACAAACAGTTTGAAGTCATGCATGTGCATTGAAACAATCCTTTTCTATCTTTTTAGTTGTCTTTACTGTTTATCCATTATCTCCTTCCATTTTAATATTTTATTTCATATTATAATATTTTTCCACTTTTTAATTTATTATAACCCCTCATTAATAATAGATATATTTATATTTTAGTTATCAAAATACTTTTTAACTTAATAATTTAATTTAATGAATTAATCAACCAAGAACAACTTTTATAACTATTTATCAACATGCTTTTGCTTAATAATTTATTTAATACATCAATTAATCAAAACAAAATTTAACAAACAACTTAAACTAAACCCAAAAAATCATGAAAGGGTGAATCATGGAGGGGCACTACAGTTGGTGTGAGCTAGAGCAATTTTTCCTAGCCAGGGTTAGAGTAGGAAGTCATTTTCATTGCATAGATTGGGGTTACTTCATATCAATAGATTTCTATATTTCATTGGGAATGTTTGGAGCCCATTGCATTGTGTAATTGCATCATTAGTTAGATCTAGTTTATAGTAGCGAATTGGACATTTGAATATTAGAAATTTTGGCATATGTTGGTGGATTTTTTGGTGATCTATTGTGTTGATTTCATACTTGATAAGTAGGAGGTATTTTCCACATCGTGTCAATTATGATATTACTATCAAACAAATATTGAATCTTGATAGTAATATCATGATTTCATACTTGTTTATGATTAAACAAATTTTCTATAAGTTTGGTATTATTGAGATGAATAAATGTTGTTGGTAATGCATATAAAAACTTAGAAATTCTTATCAGAATACTAGGGTTTGATTAGAAGTTTAAAATTAGAAAATTAGGGTCTCATTTTTCATTACAAAAATTAGAAAAATTGCATATATATTGGTTGGGATATTTCAGTGGTATCAAAGCGTTGATCTTTCCAGCCTATTGGGTATGTAAAGTTTAGATTAATTTCAACACATGAGACTAGAAATGATCTCTCCTTTGGTTGCTATATGGAGTGTTGGATGGACTATAGCAAACAAAAAGGGAAATAAAAAAAGTGTGAGCAGCCAAGTCTTGAGGACATCATGGAAGAGTTTATGTTGACACAACAGAGGTTTGATCATATCTTGCAGAATCATAAAGACTCTCTATCAAGACAATTGAGGCACTATAGAAACTCACCCACATATGCAAAGGAAATATCTAGAAATCTCTATGAGGAATTTGACAAAGGTTTTAAATCAATATTCATTGATCAACCTATAGTGAACAAGGTTCTAGAACAACCATTGAAGAAAATCATGTTGAAATTGTCCAAGTGATAAAAGGAGATATGTTTAAAAGTTCACTTCAACCCTATGAAGACAAGGACAAAGGATATTCACCTATTGAAGCTACAAATGAAGAGCACATGAAGATTGACAAAGATACTGCCATGAAGGTTGTCAAACAACTACATGAGGAAATGTCAATATGTAGTGAACAAAGTGAATTGGATAAGATTGATTTAACATTGCAAGATATGGAGGATAAACTGGAGGTTAAGGAGGTTATAATTGTACATACACTTTCTAGATCAGTCCATGAGGAAAAGCATGATGTAGAAGATTCTACTCACTACTTTGATGGAGACCCTTTGATGGAGCATGATGATGACCTAGTTTTTATACATGGATGTGTTGAAGAAGAGGCCATGAAGGAAAGAATATTTGGGTGTGCGATCATACCATCTCTTGATGATAGGAATTCAAAAAGGGATGAAGATTTTCTTGGGCTTCTTGAAGTTACTACAAAGAGGTATGATGAAAATGCAGATTTTTTGGTAACAAAAGTCCTATTTCCTCACATATTCATGAATTAGTAGCCACTTCACATGGGGAAATTGAGGTGAAAGAGTCTCCCATTTTTGGCATACATGATATGGGTGTTAGGAATGAGGAAGATGTTGAAAGTTCAAGCCACACCAAGTCTGATTCAATATATCATACCATGGAAGATGTCAAGAGAACTCAGATCTTGTGTGGTGGTTGGATACAAAGAGCAAATGATGCTAAGATGTTGGTTTCCTAAGAAAAACAAAACAGTTTGCAAGAGGTTAGGGAATGTTGTAACTGGATAGATCAAGAAAATAAGCAAAGGGAGTCACACCTTAGATCACTATTTCTTCCAAGGGATGAATGTGTAAAGGTTGAGCATGTAGGGGATGAGCCTCTTAAGGTTAGCAAGGAAGAAGAACATTCAGATTTGGGTGAATATGAAAAGAGGTATGATTCAGAAAATTTTGTTTGTACACATGGTTTACATAATGAGGATCATGAGATACCTCTTTTAGAAACCCATTGAAGGCTCAAATCATAGTTGTGGATGGGATAGCTAGGAATACACCTTTTGAATTAGCCAACGATGTGATGTATACATGTATAGGTGATGACATTGGTGGTTCAGATTTGGTTGAGCCTTTGGTATTTCATGGGGAACTTGAGGAAATTGCTTGTGATGAGATACAATCCCATACATATGGATGACTCTTTGGCGAAGAATGAGGATACTTTACTTTCGGGACTTATGGCACACATCATGGATGCAAATTCAAAGGAAGACACTATGGAAAGGCATGATAACTGGTATGATTTTTTGATTTGGAAAAATAGTCTTTGGGTTTTACATAATCATGAGTTGGCTGCTCCTACTCACGAGGATGATAGTAAGAAGACTTCTTCTATTGTTGGAACTCATTTGGGACACAAACATGAGGTCTCATTTGTGTGTCCTAGACATAAGAGGACCAAGTTAGTACATGTCATGAGAGAGGCAAAGAAGATTTAAAGTATGTGGTATATGGGGAATGAACCTTGTATGGTGGCCAAAAAAGTGGAGCAACCAGGTTTAAGGTATGATTCAAAATTCCTTGTTTGTACACGTAACTTTCTCTATGAGGATTTGGTGTCATTTTTGGAGAGCCAAATTTGAAGGCTCACTATTAGGAATCAGGTAGACCGAAGCAATAAATATTAACAATTATATGCAAATTAAAGGACCTAGAAATAACAATGAAGAATAAAACATAATAGATCGACACAAAAATTTAATGTGGTTCACCCAATATGGGCTACATCCACAAAAACTCAACCACCCAAATAATTTTATCATCTAATGCAAAACCCTGATTACAGTCTCGCGAATCACCCTCACGTTCGAGCAACACCTACAGAAATTGCATACATCACAACTTGCATCCCTTATTATCTCACTCATTCTTCAGGTCAGCCTAATCTCTCCATGTCATAGTACTGATCAACCAACCAATGAGCAACCTAATTTTGTAATAGAGTTACATCATTATCAACAAATATAGTTTGGTCCAATGATTGTTGATTCACAACAATGTCATAGAATCAACAAACAAATCCATGCCACATGTCGACACAACACTTGTCCAACACTATTGACCATCACACCATTCAGATTCCACTTCGACATCATCCATGAGTCAACAAACGTACCTTCTCCCAACTTCCTTTGGGATCGACAAGTTAGAGGTTTTTAGAAACTCCCGACATGAGGTTCAAAATTTCTACTCTGACGTGATCGCATGAAAAAGAAGTCACAACACCAACCTTTTTTATATCTATGTATTTGCACGATCAATCTTCCAACTTTAACTAAGTATTCTTCCATTAGGCTTTCATTATTTGCATGATCAGTCACCACATATCAATAATCTCCCACTTGGATACTGATTAGGCTCCACACCAAACAATCTCCCACATGGAGACTGATCCTGGACGACACTGTTGCACTTGCAACTTTCACTATGTAACATCCAACTATTCTACGGTTAAGAAGGTTTAACTGGTAACTACCTTCAGCTGAATTGTAACAAATTGTTTTCATGAGTTTTAGAGTTTTCCAACGTTTCTAACTGATTTTTCAGAAACAGTTCATAATATCATGGAATAAATAACTACCATTCTAGGGTTTTCTTACAACGGTTATCTTAATCTTTTACAACTAACTTGCAGAATTCAGCTATACAGTAAACTTTATCAATAACTAACATGTAACGGTAATTTCAGCTAAAAACAGAATTCACATTACAAAATGAATATTATTTCAATAAATAGTACACAGTCAGATCTTTGTACCTGGAAATAGAGCGAGAAGAAAGATTTAGCATTGAACACCATCTTCATTGTCAATATTGTTCAGAAAGGAAAAGAAATCATCATCAGGGGCTTTACCGCCCAACCAAGACCTGCTGGTCTCCCGAGTTTCTTCAACTGAAGAACCCGCCCTTCACGAGGTCAATTAACAAGGTTCAATTGTTATCAGTTCTCTGAGCCTGATGTCCACGAACCTATACCACTGATCGATCCTTCCTCTATAGGTACCTCCTATCAGAAGAATCATCCTGATCAGGGTATATCTGGTCATGGAAGCTGACATTGCCAAACGGGCATCTACCTTGGCCAAGGATTTTTAAATTAATTAACTTGTGGCATCACTGTGCCGTCAGCACGCATCCTTGCTCGTTAAGTTTATACTAAGTATAATTCAGGTTTCTATAATCAAGAATATCAAATATTCAAGTTCAAGTTCTCACTGTTTTTATTAATCTCATTGGTTCAAATATGAATTTATCGATTATCCTTCAGGAAGAGATAATGTTCAAATCTGATAGACTTATCCTATTAGTTTCCATAATAGTTCAGTGTTAGCATTCTATGCTTGCAAGAAGGCAATTAACCATGAAAGACTCTATTCAA
The DNA here is from genome assembly GCA_007258455.2 of Sequoia sempervirens. NCBI lineage: Eukaryota > Viridiplantae > Streptophyta > Pinopsida > Cupressales > Cupressaceae > Sequoia > Sequoia sempervirens. Next base: position 9,503 of record VDFB02294125.1, read on the forward strand.
ATATTTAAGTGTTTGAAAACAGTACTGAAATCTGCTAGGGGAGTGAACAGTTGAAGATGATATGGAAGTTTCTCATCTGTTTCAAATTTATTTAACTCTAAATTATAAGCTGGACATTTTCTGAGTGACTTTCATCATTTATTAACTAAACCCTACTACTGGTAAAGATTGATGTTCTGCCCAGGTGTTCTGTCCTGAAATTCAAGGAATAAAGAAAGAAGAAGACAGGAATCGCTTCAAGGTTTGTCTACAGTTTACCAGCAATAAGGAAAGAGACTCCCTAGTCCGGCATTGCATGAGAAGAATATTACAAGATTACGAAAAGGAAAAGAGAAACAATCTGCCTCAGATTTACTCTTGAAGGTAAGACCCCCCTCCCGATTGGAAGAATTAGACGGCATTTATATTACACAATGGTTACGGTTCAGACAGAGAAAAACTAGAAACCACATTAAAATCTCAGAGCAGGAATGAGATTAAGGAGCAACCGGTATAGAATATAATCAGAAAATCATTCATTCACATGCTCCTTGAAGAAGAAATTGATTGCTTAAGGAATTCGACCCATAAGAGAAAAAAAAGAGAAAGAATTATAAGACGTGCCTGATGGTATTGGTCGCCTCTGACCACGAGTTCCACTCTTCTTGTCGCCCGAGATGAGACTCGTGAGCCGCTGGAGGATTTTTCCGCGAAACAGAGGAAGAGAGAAGTCGTATGAAGACACCCTTGCTTGCCGCCCGAGTCCCAGAGAGGAGTAAACAAATAATAGCAGAAAAGAACGAACCCTAACCTTGGCGGAAAATACCGGTGTTTCAAAAGACGAAAACTCCAAAGAAGAACGACAAATGTTTTGATGGATCCCTTTTTCCAGAGGAGATCGATGTTTAAATGAAAACCCCTTCGCATTCCCCATCGCGCCTTCTTGAATGCAGACGTTTCAAGCAACTCCATGCTCTGGGATGCGTTTTTAGGTTTCCATGCATCGGCTCTCCCTCTCTCTCACTCTATACCCCGCGCCACAACTACTCATGAGTTTCTTTTCATTTGGCCGCTTCACTATATTCGCCTTAATCAAATTCGGGCTTTATTTTATTTCTTTTAAGCCTTTTAAAGTTGTCAACATAATATTTATTATTTCTTATAAAGTGAAATAAATATCAAGAGTTTTCTTTTTAAGGTTTATTATCTATTATTTATTTTTCCAAGGCCAAGATCATTTGTGACCTCGTTTGATTCCCAGAGTTTGATAACAATCGAATCCTCGTCAACCGTGTCCTCTCCCTGATGACGGTTCCTTTTCTTTTCTTGCGTTGATGGTCCTGCAATGACTTGACACCAAAAGCCAGAGTTAGACTATTCTTAACATATTGTTTTTCATTGATATACGTAACAACATCATCTATAGTGGTATTTACGCAATTAAATAATCATCCATCATATCATTTGCCAAGAAATAAAATAAACCAGAACAATTATTAAATCCTTTAATTCATATTCATAAGAAGGATAATACTTCAATAACGGAAATAACGACCATGTCATCAGTATCATAACTTATTAAGTTCTAGGGAGGGTTGTGACATACTCCTCCCCTTATGAATCATCGTCCTCGATGATTACTTATTTATATATTCAAGTTCTAAAATCAAAATTCCATATGGTTTGAAAATAAATAAGGAAAATTCCGAAGGACTTCATCATAGTCCTCCCAGGTGGCATTCTCTTCTGAGTACTGGTCCCACTGGACCTTACATTGAACCACCTCTCGATTACGTAAGTGCAACTTACGCGTTTCGAGCACTCGAATTGGTTCTAAAGCAATCACCCCTGGATCCTGCACCTGCAAAGATTTCCAGTCAATCATATGTTCAAAATTTGCAAAATATTTCTTAAGGTAAGATACATGAAACACATTGTGCAATCGGGCGAGAGCTGGTGGTAGAGCAATTCTGTAAGCAACAGGATTGATAACTTCCAGTACTTCAAAAGGTCCCACATATCTTGGGGCTAGCTTGGAAGTCTTTCCAAATTTAATAGAGCTTTTATGAGGTTTGACACGCAAAAGAACTTTGTCTCCCACAACGAATTGTCTAGGAGTTCTCTTTGCATCAGCATAACTCTTTTGGCGATCATTAGCTTCTTTCAACCTTTGCCTAATTAGCTTGACCTGTTCTTCCATTTCTTGGAGCATCTCTGGTCCTAAAATGACTCTGTCTTCTAATCTATTCCAACTGATAGGGGTCCTGCATTTTCTGCCATATAGAGCTTCAAATGGTGCCATTTTGATAGCTGACTGATATGAATTATTGTAGGCAAATTCTACCAAGGGTAAGTATTCCTCCCACTTATGTTGCTGATCCATACAATACATTCTTAGTAGGTCTTCTAAGATCTGATTAACCCTTTCGGTTTGGCCATCCGTTTCAGGATGATAAGCTGTGCTGATATTTAGTTGTGTCCCTAATGCAGAAAACAATGTCTGCCAAAATCTAGATGTTATCCTTGCATCTCTGTCAGAAATGATTTTCTCGGGTACACCATGTAGACGAAATATTTCTTGCACAAATTTTCGCGCAACTATGGAAGCTCCATCTGTCAAATTTCCTGGTATGAAATGTGCCACTTTGGTGAGTCGGTCTACTACCACTAGGATAGTGTTATGTCTATTTCTTGTCATTGGCAACCCTTGCACAAAATCCATACTGATAATTTGCCACTTCCAATCTGGTATGCTATGGGGTTGTAATAACCCTGCTGGATGTTGATGTTCAGCTTTAACCCTCTGACATTCGAGGCATCCTGCGACAAACCTAGCTGCATCCTTCTTCATTCCCTTCCAAAAATATAGAGGTTTCACATCTGCCAACATTTTGGTTATCCCGGGATGGCCTGAGTACGGTGCGGAGTGAGTTTCTTTCCAAATGGTTTTCCTTAATTCTGATGAGTCTGGAATGTACATCCTGCCTTTAAATCTCAAAAGTCCATCTTCTTCTATCTGGAATCCCTCATAATTAGGGTCCTGAGAGTTTGCCTAGAGAACTTCTCGTACTTGCTTATAGTAGGTATCCTCTTTTAGTTTTTGCAGAACTTGCGTTTTGAAGTCGGTGTGGATAGTTGTCATAGCAGATATGTGTCTTCGCCGACTTAGGGCATCAGCTACTTTGTTCTCCTTGCCCTTTATATAGCTAATCTCGAAGTCATAGTCGGATATCAATTCCATCCATCTTCTTTGTCGTGCATTTAGGTTGGGCTGAGTAAATAGGTATTTCAACCCTTGATGATCCGACTTAAGCTCAAAGGTCTTTCCCAGTAAATAATGTCGCCACATTTGTAGAGCATGTACTATCGCTGCTAGCTCGAGGTCATGCGGTGCGTAATTCTGTTCATATTGTTTCAGCTTCCTAGATTCATAGGCCACCACCTTTCCTTCCTGCATTAATACTCCTCCCAGTCCATCTCCAGACGCATCTGTTATTACTACAAATTGCCCATTCGGATCTGGTACGGTTAAGATTGGTGCAGTCGTCAATTTTTCCTTCAGGGTGTCAAATGCTTCCTGGCACTTCGCTGTCCATTCGAACCTTTTTCCTTTTCTTTGGAGGGACGTGATGGGATGGGCAATTCTAGAAAAATCCTTGACATATCTCCGATAATATCCTGCCAATCCCATAAAGCTTCTGACCTCATGAACATTTTTAGGTTCTGGCCAACTCTCAATTGCTTCTATTTTTGCTGGGTCTACTGCGATTCCCTTAGCAGAGATTATATGCCCTAGGTACTGCACTTCTTTCTGAAAGAAGGTACATTTCGATAGTTTCCCATAAAGTTTGTTATCTCTTAGCCGCTGAAGAACTATTTGAAGGTACCGAAGATGCTCTTCCTCATTTTTAGAATAGATGAGTATATCATCAAGGAAAACCAATACAAATTTATCTAGACAATCTTGGAATATGCTGTTCATTAAATTCATAAATGTAGCCGGAGCATTGGTAAGTCCAAAAGGCAGTACTGTAAACTCGTAATGCCCATATCTGGTTCGGAAGGCCGTCTTATGAACATCTTCCTCTTTTAGCCTGAGTTGATGGTACCCTGATCTTAGGTCTATCTTGGAGAACACTGCTGCCCCTTTCATCTGATCAAATAGGTCGTCTATGCGAGGTAGAGGGTATTTATTTCGGATGGTAAGCTTGTTCAGCATCCTATAATCTATACACAGGCGAAGAGTTCCATCCTTTTTCTTTACAAATATGACTGGCGCACCCCAAGGTGAAACACTGGGTCATATTAAACCTTTATCCAACAATTCCTGTAGTTGAGTTTTTAGCTCCATCAACTCCACAGTAGTCATCCGATAGGGTGCCTTAGAGACTGGTTCGGCTCCCGGAACCAAGTCGATGGTGAAGTCAAACACTCTTCTAGGTGGTAACCCAGGTAGCTCTTCAGGAAACACGTCTTGGTATTCCCGAAGGTAAGGATACTTATCAGCAAAAGTTTCTTCTTTGAGATTAATTTCCATTTCCCCTTTCTGACTCTGGGCTTGCATTATCATATCATCATGGTATGTACTTTCTTGATATTCCCTAACTTCTTCCATTTTGACCGCAAATACTTGGCATCCCTTCCTCTTGTTTCTTTTGAGTTGCATGGCTGATATTTGTCGCGTCTTGACTCCTCGTTGTACCCCATGTATTTTTGCAGAATTTCCTAAATCATCCATACATTCTACAATTTTGGTATAACAGTCTACCTTTGCCCTGTGCTCCCTTAGCCAATTCATCCCAATGATTATATCGTAGGATCCTAGAGGCGCTACATACAGGTTAACCTCTGTAGTGAAGCCTGGAAGTTCCACCCTAGCTTCAAACAGACACTGCTCTACCCGAGCCCTCGTCTGATTAGCGTATTCTACTACCCAAGAGTTAGCCATGTACCCAGTTCTTTTTGGAAATTTATACAATATCTTGGGTGATATAAAACTTTCCGTGGCTCCTGTATCAATTAAGATGGTTACGGGGTTTCCATATAGCATACCTGGAGTCTCTATCGGTGTAGCTTGATACTCAGCTTGACGATTGTCAACTGCGGCATGAATTCGTTGTTGAAAGGCCGTTTGTTGAGGTGGTAAGGGCTTTCGCTGTTGCTGTCCTTGCGGGTTCTTGATTGGACACTGGTTGGCGTAATGCTCGCCTCCGCAATTAAAACATCCTCCTGGTGGTCCTTTCTTTTCAGATCCCTTGTTGACAGTGTTCTCATCCTTCTTGCCATTATTATTGAAATTGTTCCTTTTGTCTCTTTTGGTTTCAAATCTGTTATGGTTATGACCCTTCTTTTTGAAATTTTGATGTGACGGTTCCCACTTGCCCTTATTGCGCTTCTTGTCCCAAAAAGAATCATCTTTCTTTAGCCTCTGTTCTTGTCTAACTGCCTTTTCATAGGCCTCATCCATTGTACGTGGGGCCAGAACATCTACTTGACCTCCTATCCGATTATTCAATCCCATTATAAACTTCCGAACTCGAAAGTTTTCATCTTGCTGATACAGGGGTACATACTTCAACAGACGAGTGAACTTCTCCCAATATTCATTAACTGATAGAACTCCCTGCCTCAAATTCTCAAAGTCTAGCAACTTTTGGTCATAATATGTCTGCGGAAGCCATCTTTGACGAAATAGTCGTACAAACTGCTCCCACGACACCTCAGCTGCTGCCATATCCATTTCCGCCCTTTTGTTTTCCCACCAGGTGGCAGCCTCTCCTGCCAACTGATAGGCCGCCCAAGCTGCTTTTGAATTATCCGAGTAATCTCTCAACTCGAAGTATTTTTCCATCTCCGTCAACCACGCCTCTGCGGAATCACCCGTTACAGAGCCCTCAAACTTAGGGGGTTTGATTTTCTTCATATCCTGGGCTAGTTCATCAGCCAATTTATTTTTCTTGTTTTCTAGTGTCAAGGTTTTCGAAGTTTCCCCTTGCTGTTCACTTTGGTTTTCCGTTCTCTCATCACTCACCACGTGATGCCCTTCCACTTTTCTTTCCAAGTTAGCTATTCGATTCTGGGTTGCATTCATCAAGGCCAATAATTGATCCAGTTTAGCCATGGGGTTATCATTTTGGTCCTCTCTTATTCCATTTCCGGGATTTTCCATTATGATGATATCCTGAAGATACATTAATGACTCTAATTAGTCTTATCGTTTATTCATTTTAGACTTGTTTATTTGCACAGCTCATCTAGTTTTCCAGACATCAAGACACATTTGCATTTTTAAAAGTAATTTTACAAAGTTCGATTGATGCAAACAAATTTTTTTTTATTTATTGCTTAAATATGGATCATCACGTCCTGTGCTTGATCCTTACAAAATTTTTCTCTATCACATCTTGTGATTTACTTATACAAAATTCTCTATCGCATCCTGCGATAATTCTTTTTATTTAAATAGTACAAAATTTCCATCATTCCGATGGTAGATTCCAGATAAGGATTACAAAATGTTTAGTACTTCCATAAAAGTCTCAGCTCCATGACTAAGGTTCAGTTTTACTAGCTTGGTTGGACTTCCCTTGATCATGGAGTCCGGTGTGCGGAAGAGGTCTGTAACCCGAGGTTGAAGTGGCTTCAAGTTGGGTTTTCAGTTGAGCATATTTCTCGGTGTTGCTTTTGATCATTTCAACCAATATTTTGACTTTCAGTTTTTCTTTTCTCAAGACCGTCCATTTCTTCCTCTCCTTTCGGAGTCTTGTTAGGGCTTCAGCCATCGTCTCAGTATCCGATGGGAGAGAACAGTCTGAATAGTCGTAAGATAGTCTGATCTTCCACATACGGATAGATATCGGGTCACGGACCTTCTTCCGAGGTGTTTGTCGTATCAACACCATCCTGGAACAACATCAACAATTGTTTTAGTTCCCTAAATCTGCATGCTGAGCCCGAGGTTCAGTGGCGAACCCAGTTGCTCTGATACCACGTGTAACATCCAACTATTCTACGGTTACGAAGGTTTAACTGGTAACTACCTTCAGCTGAATTGTAACTAATTGTTTTCATGAGTTTTAGAGTTTTCCAACGTTTCTAACTGATTTTTCAGAAACAGTTCATAATATCATGGAATAAATAACTACCATTCTAGGGTTTTCTTACAACGGTTATCTTAATCTTTTACAACTAACTTGCAGAATTCAGCTATACAGTAAACTTTATCAATAACTAACATGTAACGGTAATTTCAGCTAAAAACAGAATTCACATTACAAAATGAATATTATTTCAATAAATAGTACACAGTCAGATCTTTGTACCTAGAAATAGAGCGAGAAGAAAGATTTAGCATTGAACACCATCTTCATTGTCAATATTGTTCAGAAAGGAAAAGAAATCATCATCAGGGGCTTTACCGCCCAACCAAGACCTGCTGGTCTCCTGAGTTTCTTCAACTGAAGAACCCGCCCTTCACGAGGTCAATTAACAAGGTTCAATTGTTATCAGTTCTCTGAGCTTCATGTCCACGAACCTATACCACTGATCGATCCTTCCTCTATAGGTACCTCCTATCAGAAGAATCATCCTGATTAGGGTATATCTGGTCATGGAAGCTGACATTGCCAAACGGGCATCTACCTTGGCCAAGGATTTTTAAATTAATTAACTTGTGGCATCACTGTGCCGTCAGCACGCATCCTTGCTCGTTAAGTTTATACTAAGTATAATTCAGGTTTCTATAATCAAGAATATCAAATATTCAAGTTCAAGTTCTCACTGTTTTTATTAATCTCATTGGTTCAAATAAGAATCTATCGATTATCCTTCAGGAAGAGTTAATGTTCAAATCTGATAGACTTATCCTATTAGTTTCCATAATAGTTCAGTGTTAGCATCCTATGCTTGCAAGAAGGCAATTAACCATGAAAGACTCTATTCAAATATTTAAGTGTTTGAAAACAGTACTGAAATCTGCTAGGAAAGTGAACAGTTGTAGATGATATGGTAGTTTCTCATCTGTTTCGAATTTATTTAACTCTAAATTATAAGCTAGACATTTTCTGAGTGACTTTCATCATTTATTAACTAACCCCTACTACTGGTAAAGATTGATGTTCTGCCCAGGTGTTACGTCACGAAATTCAAGGAATGAAAAGAAGAAAGGCAGGAATCGCTTCAAAGGTTTGTCTCTAGTTTGTTAATAAGGAAGAGACTCCTAGTCGTTGCATGAGGAAGAATATTACAAGATTACGAAAGGAAAAGAGAGCAATGCGCACCAGTTTGCTCTTGAAGGTAAGACCCCCTCCCGTTGGAAGAATTAGGCGACATTTATGTTACACAATGGTTGGTTGAGACGGAAAAACTAGAACCCATTAAAATCTGGGCGGGAATGAGATGAGGGCAGCGATTATAGAATATAATCAAAAAATCATTCATTCCATGCTCACGGAAGAAGAAATTGATTGCTTAAGAATTGACCCATAAGAAAAAAGAAAAGAATTATAAGGCGATGCAAGAAGGTAATGGTGGCCTCGACCACCGAGTTCCACTCTTGCCTTCGCTGAGATGAGACCGTGAGCCCGGCTGGAGGATTTTCCATGACAGGAGGAAGAGAAGTCGTATAGAAGACACCCCTTGCTTGCCTTGGTCGAGGAGGGGTAAACAAATAATAAGCAGAAAAGAAGCGAACCCCTAACCTTGGCGGAAAATACCGGTGTTTCAAAAGACGAAAACTCCAAAGAAGAACGACGAATGTTTTGATGGATCCCTTTTTCCAGAGGAGATCGATGTTTAAATGAAAACCCCTTCGCATTCCCCATCGCGCCTTCTTGAATGCAGACGTTTCAAGCAACTCCATGCTCTGGGATGCGTTTTTAGGTTTCCATGCATCGGCTCTCCCTCTCTCTCACTCTATACCCCGCGCCACAACTACTCATGAGTTTCTTTTCATTTGGCCGCTTCACTATATTCGCCTTAATCAAATTCGGGCTTTATTTTATTTCTTTTAAGCCTTTTAAAGTTGTCAACATAATATTTATTATTTCTTATAAAGTGAAATAAATATCAAGAGTTTTCTTTTTAAGGTTTATTATCTATTATTTATTTTTCCAAGGCCAAGATCATTTGTGACCTCGTTTGATTCCCAGAGTTTGATAACAATCGAATCCTCGTCAACCGTGTCCTCTCCCTGATGACGGTTCCTTTTCTTTTCTTGCGTTGATGGTCCTGCAATGACTTGACACCAAAAGCCAGAGTTAGACTATTCTTAACATATTGTTTTTCATTGATATACGTAACAACATCATCTATAGTGGTATTTACGCAATTAAATAATCATCCATCATATCATTCATTTGCCAAGAAATAAAATAAACCAGAACAATTATTAAATCCTTTAATTCATATTCATAAGAAGGATAATACTTCAATAACGGAAATAACGACCATGTCATCAGTATCATAACTTATTAAGTTCTAGGGAGGGTTGTGACA
>VDFB02294126.1:0-12815 GCA_007258455.2 Sequoia sempervirens
TAACCCTGCTGGATGTTGATGTTCAGCTTTAACCCTCTGACATTCGAGGCATCCTGCGACAAACCTAGCTGCATCCTTCTTCATTCCCTTCCAAAAATATAGAGGTTTCACATCTGCCAACATTTTGGTTATCCCGGGATGGCCTGAGTACGGTGCGGAGTGAGTTTCTTTCCAAATGGTTTTCCTTAATTCTGATGAGTCTGGAATGTACATCCTGCCTTTAAATCTCAAAAGTCCATCTTCTTCTATCTGGAATCCCTCATAATTAGGGTCCTGAGAGTTTGCCTAGAGAACTTCTCGTACTTGCTTATAGTAGGTATCCTCTTTTAGTTTTTGCAGAACTTGCGTTTTGAAGTCGGTGTGGATAGTTGTCATAGCAGATATGTGTCTTCGCCGACTTAGGGCATCAGCTACTTTGTTCTCCTTGCCCTTTATATAGCTAATCTCGAAGTCATAGTCGGATATCAATTCCATCCATCTTCTTTGTCGTGCATTTAGGTTGGGCTGAGTAAATAGGTATTTCAACCCTTGATGATCCGACTTAAGCTCAAAGGTCTTTCCCAGTAAATAATGTCGCCACATTTGTAGAGCATGTACTATCGCTGCTAGCTCGAGGTCATGCGGTGCGTAATTCTGTTCATATTGTTTCAGCTTCCTAGATTCATAGGCCACCACCTTTCCTTCCTGCATTAATACTCCTCCCAGTCCATCTCCAGACGCATCTGTTATTACTACAAATTGCCCATTCGGATCTGGTACGGTTAAGATTGGTGCAGTCGTCAATTTTTCCTTCAGGGTGTCAAATGCTTCCTGGCACTTCGCTGTCCATTCGAACCTTTTTCCTTTTCTTTGGAGGGACGTGATGGGATGGGCAATTCTAGAAAAATCCTTGACATATCTCCGATAATATCCTGCCAATCCCATAAAGCTTCTGACCTCATGAACATTTTTAGGTTCTGGCCAACTCTCAATTGCTTCTATTTTTGCTGGGTCTACTGCGATTCCCTTATCAGAGATTATATGCCCTAGGTACTGCACTTCTTTCTGGAAGAAGGTACATTTCGATAGTTTCCCATAAAGTTTATTATCTCTTAGCCGCTGAAGAACTATTTGAAGGTGCCGAAGATGCTCTTCCTCATTTTTAGAATAGATGAGTATATCATCAAGGAAAACCAATACAAATTTATCTAGACAATCTCGGAATATGCTGTTCATCAGATTCATAAATGCAGCCGGAGCATTGGTAAGTCCAAAAGGCAGTACTGTAAACTTGTAATGTCCATATCTGGTTCGGAAAGCCGTTTTATGAACATCTTCCTCTTTTAGCCTGAGTTGATGGTACCCTGATCTTAGGTCTATCTTGGAGAACACTGCTGCCCCTTTCATCTGATCAAATAGGTCGTCTATACGAGGTAGAGGGTATTTATTTCGGATGGTAAGCTTGTTTAGCATCCTATAATCTATACACAGGCGAAGAGTTCCATCCTTTTTCTTTACAAATATGACTGGCGCACCCCAAGGTGAAACACTGGGTCATATTAAACCTTTATCCAACAATTCCTGTAGTTGAGTTTTTAGCTCCATCAACTCCACAGTAGTCATCCGATAGGGTGCCTTAGAGACTGGTTCGGCTCCCGGAACCAAGTCGATGGTGAAGTCAAACACTCTTCTAGGTGGTAACCCAGGTAGCTCTTCAGGAAACACGTCTTGGTATTCCCGAAGGTAAGGATACTTATCAGCAAAAGTTTCTTCTTTGAGATTAATTTCCATTTCCCCTTTCTGACTCTGGGCTTGCATTATCATATCATCATGGTATGTACTTTCTTGATATTCCCTAACTTCTTCCATTTTGACCGCAAATACTTGGCATCCCTTCCTCTTGTTTCTTTTGAGTTGCATGGCTGATATTTGTCGCGTCTTGACTCCTCGTTGTACCCCATGTATTTTTGCAGAATTTCCTAAATCATCCATACATTCTACAATTTTGGTATAACAGTCTACCTTTGCCCTGTGCTCCCTTAGCCAATTCATCCCAATGATTATATCGTAGGATCCTAGAGGCGCTACATACAGGTTAACCTCTGTAGTGAAGCCTGGAAGTTCCACCCTAGCTTCAAACAGACACTGCTCTACCCGAGCCCTCGTCTGATTAGCGTATTCTACTACCCAAGAGTTAGCCATGTACCCAGTTCTTTTTGGAAATTTATACAATATCTTGGGTGATATAAAACTTTCCGTGGCTCCTGTATCAATTAAGATGGTTACGGGGTTTCCATATAGCATACCTGGAGTCTCTATCGGTGTAGCTTGATACTCAGCTTGACGATTGTCAACTGCGGCATGAATTCGTTGTTGAAAGACCGTTTGTTGAGGTGGTAAGGGCTTTCGCTGTTGCTGTCCTTGCGGGTTCTTGATTGGACACTGGTTGGCATAATGCTCGCCTCCGCAATTAAAACATCCTCCTGGTGGTCCTTTCTTTTCGGATCCCTTGTTGACAGTGTTCTCATCCTTCTTGCCATTATTATTGAAATTGTTCCTTTTGTCTCTTTTGGTTTCAAATCTGTTATGGTTATGACCCTTCTTTTTGAAATTTTGATGTGACGGTTCCCACTTGCCCTTATTGCGCTTCTTGTCCCGAAAAGAATCATCTTTCTTTAGCCTCTGTTCTTGTCTAACTGCCTTTTCATAGGCCTCATCCATTGTACGTGGGGCCAGAACATCTACTTGACCTCCTATCTGATTATTCAATCCCATTATAAACTTCCGAACTCGAAAGTTTTCATCTTGCTGATACAGGGGTACATACTTCAACAGACGAGTGAACTTCTCCCAATATTCATTAACTGATAGAACTCCCTGCCTCAAATTCTCAAAGTCTAGCAACTTTTGGTCATAATATGTCTGCGGGAGCCATCTTTGACGAAATAGTCGTACAAACTGCTCCCACGACACCTCAGCTGCTGCCATATCCATTTCCGCCCTTTTGTTTTCCCACCAGGTGGCAGCCTCTCCTGCCAACTGATAGGCCGCCCAAGCTGCTTTTGAATTATCCGAGTAATCTCTCAACTCGAAGTATTTTTCCATCTCCGTCAACCACGCCTCTGCGGAATCACCCGTTACAGAGCCCTCAAACTTAGGGGGTTTGATTTTCTTCATATCCTGGGCTAGTTCATCAGCCAATTTATTTTTCTTGTTTTCTAGTGTCAAGGTTTTCGAAGTTTCCCCTTGCTGTTCACTTTGGTTTTCCGTTCTCTCATCACTCGCCACGTGATGCCCTTCCACTTTTCTTTCCAAGTTAGCTATTCGATTCTGGGTTGCATTCATCAAGGCCAATAATTGATCCAGTTTAGCCATGGGGTTATCATTTTGGTCCTCTCTTATTCCATTTCCAGGATTTTCCATTATGATGATATCCTGAAGATACATTAATGACTCTAATTAGTCTTATCGTTTATTCATTTTAGACTTGTTTATTTGCACAGCTCATCTAGTTTTCCAGACATCAAGACACATTTGCATTTTTAAAAGTAATTTTACAAAGTTCGATTGATGCAAACAAATTTTTTTTTATTTATTGCTTAAATATGGATCATCACGTCCTGTGCTTGATCCTTACAAAATTTTTCTCTATCACATCTTGTGATTTACTTATACAAAATTCTCTATCGCATCCTGCGATAATTCTTTTTATTTAAATAGTACAAAATTTCCATCATTCCGATGGTAGATTCCAGATAAGGATTACAAAATGTTTAGTACTTCCATAAAAGTCTCAGCTCCATGACTAAGGTTCAGTTTTACTAGCTTGGTTGGACTTCCCTTGATCATGGAGTCCGGTGTGTGGAAGAGGTCTATAACCCGAGGTTGAAGTGGCTTCAAGTTGGGTTTTCAGTTGAGCATATTTCTCGGTGTTGCTTTTGATCATTTCAACCAATATTTTGACTTTCAGTTTTTCTTTTCTCAAGACCGTCCATTTCTTCCTCTCCTTTCGGAGTCTTGTTAGGGCTTCAGCCATCGTCTCAGTATCCGATGGGAGAGAACAGTCTGAATAGTCGTAAGATAGTCTGATCTTCCACATACGGATAGATATCGGGTCACGAACCTTCTTCCGAGGTGTTTGTCGTATCAACACCATCCTGGAACAACATCAACAATTGTTTTAGTTCCCTAAATCTGCATGTTGAGCCCGAGGTTCAGTGGCGAACCCGGTTGCTCTGATACCACGTGTAACATCCAACTATTCTACGGTTAAGAAGGTTTAACTGGTAACTACCTTCAGCTGAATTGTAACAAATTGTTTTCATGAGTTTTAGAGTTTTCCAACATTTCTAACTGATTTTTCAGAAACAGTTCATAATATCATGGAATAAATAACTACCATTCTAGGGTTTTCTTACAACGGTTATCTTAATCTTTTACAACTAACTTGCAGAATTCAGCTATACAGTAAACTTTATCAATAACTAACATGTAACGGTAATTTCAGCTAAAAACAGAATTCACATTACAAAATGAATATTATTTCAATAAACAGTACACAGTCAGATCTTTGTACCTGGAAATAGAGCGAGAAGAAAGATTTAGCATTGAACACCATCTTCATTGTCAATATTGTTCAGAAAGGAAAAGAAATCATCATCAGGGGCTTTACCGCCCAACCAAGACCTGCTGGTCTCCCGAGTTTCTTCAACTGAAGAACCCGCCCTTCACGAGGTCAATTAACAAGGTTCAATTGTTATCAGTTCTCTGAGCCTGATGTCCACGAACCTATACCACTGATCGATCCTTCCTCTATAGGTACCTCCTATCAGAAGAATCATCCTGATCAGGGTATATCTGGTCATGGAAGCTGACATTGCCAAACGGGCATCTACCTTGGCCAAGGATTTTTAAATTAATTAACTTGTGGCATCACTGTGCCGTCAGCACGCATCCTTGCTCGTTAAGTTTATACTAAGTATAATTCAGGTTTCTATAATCAAGAATATCAAATATTCAAGTTCAAGTTCTCACTGTTTTTATTAATCTCATTGGTTCAAATATGAATTTATCGATTATCCTTCAGGAAGAGATAATGTTCAAATCTGATAGACTTATCCTATTAGTTTCCATAATAGTTCAGTGTTAGCATCCTATGCTTGCAAGAAGGCAATTAACCATGAAAGACTCTATTCAAATATTTAAGTGTTTGAAAACAGCACTGAAATCTGCTAGGGAAGTGAACGGTTGTAGATGATATGGTAGTTTCTCATCTGTTTCGAATTTATTTAACTCTAAATTATAAGCTGGACATTTTTTTGAGTGACTTTCATCATTTATTAACTAAACCCTACTACTGGTAAAGATTGATGTTCTGCCCAGGTGTTCTGTCCTGAAATTCAAGGAATAAAGAAAGAAGAAGACATGAATCGCTTCAAGGTTTGTCTACAGTTTACCAGCAATAAGGAAAGAGACTCCCTAGTCCGGCATTGCATGAGAAGAATATTACAAGATTACGAAAAGGAAAAGAGAAACAATCTGCCTCAGATTTACTCTTGAAGGTAAGACCCCCCTCCCGATTGGAAGAATTAGACGGCATTTATATTACACAATGGTTACGGTTCAGACAGAGAAAAACTAGAAACCACATTAAAATCTCAGAGCAGGAATGAGATTAAGGAGCAACCGGTATAGAATATAATCAGAAAATCATTCATTCACATGCTCCTTGAAGAAGAAATTGATTGCTTAAGGAATTCGACCCATAAGAGAAACAAAAAGAGAAAGAATTATAAGACGTGCCTGATGGTATTGGTCGCCTCTGACCACGAGTTCCACTCTTCTTGTCGCCCGAGATGAGACTCGTGAGCCGCTGGAGGATTTTTCCGCGAAACAGAGGAAGAGAGAAGTCGTATGAAGACACCCTTGCTTGCCGCCCGAGTCCCAGAGAGGAGTAAACAAATAATAGCAGAAAAGAACGAACCCTAACCTTGGCGGAAAATACCGGTGTTTCAAAAGACGAAAACTCCAAAGAAGAACGACAAATGTTTTGATGGATCCCTTTTTCCAGAGGAGATCGATGTTTAAATGAAAACCCCTTCGCATTCCCCATCGCGCCTTCTTGAATGCAGACGTTTCAAGCAACTCCATGCTCTGGGATGCGTTTTTAGGTTTCCATGCATCGGCTCTCCCTCTCTCTCACTCTATACCCCGCGCCACAACTACTCATGAGTTTCTTTTCATTTGGCCGCTTCACTATATTCGCCTTAATCAAATTCGGGCTTTATTTTATTTCTTTTAAGCCTTTTAAAGTTGTCAACATAATATTTATTATTTCTTATAAAGTGAAATAAATATCAAGAGTTTTCTTTTTAAGGTTTATTATCTATTATTTATTTTTCCAAGGCCAAGATCATTTGTGACCTCGTTTGATTCCCAGAGTTTGATAACAATCGAATCCTCGTCAACCGTGTCCTCTCCCTGATGACGGTTCCTTTTCTTTTCTTGCGTTGATGGTCCTGCAATGACTTGACACCAAAAGCCAGAGTTAGACTATTCTTAACATATTGTTTTTCATTGATATACGTAACAACATCATCTATAGTGGTATTTACGCAATTAAATAATCATCCATCATATCATTTGCCAAGAAATAAAATAAACCAGAACAATTATTAAATCCTTTAATTCATATTCATAAGAAGGATAATACTTCAATAACGGAAATAACGACCATGTCATCAGTATCATAACTTATTAAGTTCTAGGGAGGGTTGTGGACACTTCCAACCATCTGAAACAATGGACACACCTGTCTCAACCCATGAATCTCTTATTGGCTTCAATGCATCTTCAACCAACTCAACCTCCTTTTCCAATAAAGTGCTACGCACCTTTTCATAACCCAGGCCCTTGTACCCTTTTGGAGTTTCATTAACCGCTCTCAACATCTCTTTCCAATATGGAGAACGAACAACATTAAAAGATAGTCCATTGGCATATATGCATCTTGCTACACATTGGTCGGCAAGGGCTCGACTCTCATTTTGAAATGCAACTTCCAAAGGTCCCTTTGCTCTCTTGTTTGCAAAAGGTTGTGCACTTTGAGCTTGAAGATTTGGAATGGCCATAAATGGGTGGTCTTCTACCACAATATTGGGATTGGGATTAGATGGGGCTGCATTCCCTTTGATTTTTTATTTGACAAAGGGTGATTTCCTTTTTGGGCTTCCCGTTGATCTGCTAGTTCTTGCTCCATAATGTATTTTGCAATTGTCTCAGGTTGAATAGGGGCATCTTTCTTTCCAGGGCAAGGTGAGATGCCTTTTCCACTTATGCCACACAAATGTGCTTTCACCCTATGGTATGAACTAGAATATTGAACATCACACCCACTGCATTTCCAAACATAACCACCACCACCTGGAAGTTGTCTTATCATTTCAACATACTGCCATAGAGGAGAACTTGCACTTGTTTTGAACTTTGGGTTTGGTTTAGCTATGGAGCCGAAGGTAGAACCCATTGACATTATGATTCCTATGGCAATTTGTTTTGCAAACAACACATTCAAAATTTGAATGAAAACAAAATATAATAATTTTTTTAAAATTAAAACCTAGCTCTTTTGAATCTTGCACAATGTATACATTCATAGAAGAACAGAAAAAAAAGATGCAAAACAAAGTTTCTGTTTGTAAAACAAAAAAAAAGAATGAAAAAATGAGAAAAACATACCTTTTTGCAAAAATAATCTTCAACAATCTTTGTAGCAGCCAATGAACACTTGCAAATCTGTAGGAATGGCAATGCAATCGCTGTAGAAGCTTCAACAATCAATATTCAACTCCTTTTGTCAATCCAACAAGTTAAAATAAGAACTCAGCCTCTTGGCATGAAAATGCTTGTTTGCAAAACAAATGAATGAAAATGAGGTAGTTTAGGTGTTTAATATGTTTTAGAGGTCACTTTTAGGGTTCCCATGGGCGTGGGTCAAAGTCAAAGTGAAGGAAACAATAAAAACGCTTTTGCCGCACACGCTGCGGGTTCGGTTCCTTTGTCTTCCGGTTCTCGCCGTTCTCCGGTTCTTCAATCGCAACCAAGGCTCCAAATGCAAGGACCCCGCTGAACCAAAGAGGACTCGACCGACCTAGGGACTCCATTGGCGCCAACCAGACTCCAAGTTAGAACCTCGGGCGAACCTATGGTACAAAACACAAGAAAACACTCAAAGATGATTAAGTGAAATAACAAGGGAGAGAAGAAATACAAAACCTCACAAGACTTCAAATACTTGCAAGCTGAGAAGAGAAGAAGGGGGTGGCTGCATAGGAGCTTTCCTTCGATCAAGCCCCTATTTTGGTCTTTCGATCTCCATGAAGCAGCCTATGGAATGAGGAGATGTTCAAAGGTGTGTGCTCTTAAATCTTAAGTGCTTCTAGAAATTTGAAAACAACAATATTGAAATAAAGATATAAGTGTTTAAACCCTTAGTCTAAAAGAACGAACATCCAAGCATGTGAGGAAATTAAAGGAAATAGAGCTCTCTAGATGCCAACAAAGAAGCTAAGCACAAAGAGAACTAAGTATAATAACAATAACAATAAAAATGAAATAAAAGTTTGAACAATATCACCTGCAACACCAGAGATGGAGATGACAATCGTTGGAATCCCAAAAGCATGCCCTCAAGATTGGTATAAGCTTATAAAAGACAATACTTGAAATATGAAGCTATTGTCCAAATACTCTAGAGTGCAAGAGTGCTGAAAAATTGAGAGTGTTGAAAATGCAAGAATGAAAGATGGATTGCTTGGGAGATTAAAAAATGGGATAGATTGGAGGATGAAGAGGCTCGCCACAATGAACTAGCTGTTCAATTTCACCTAACAGATCCAATAGCGGTTACATTTGCATGCTTGGGTTGGAAGGGTGGTAAAAATCAGAATGCAATGATTACTGTACAACTGAAGAGTTGGTCGATGCTACCATGTTGTGCTGCAGTCCAAGTACAACAAGGCCAAAAAGGGGTTAGAATGACAGTAGGACATTGGGTTGATACAAAAAGCATACTTACACAGAAAACACATTGACGTACAAAAATATGAAGCTCGTGTTGCCATTGAGAGTGGGATAAGGGATAGGATAGGGCCAAATGAACCTCAAAAAATGCTAGGGGTGATGGATGCTAAAGTGCATGCAAAACATAGTGAGAAAATTGCCTGTTATGCAATTAATGTTATTACAGATTGTTACTATGAAAGGAAACCGCTACATAACCATTAGAAGAAGCATCTAGGGAATTTTGACTACCATTTTGCTAAGCAGAGAATTTACACTCTTGATTCGCCTTCTTGTTCCCATCACAACTTTTCTATCCACCCCAATCTTAGAAGGCACTTCCATTGCTTTTTTAGGAAGAGAATGTGGAACAACTTGCCTATCTTGAGATATTACCTTACGATTTTTCAACAGATCACTGCCCTGAAGCTTCAATGGAGAGGGTAGAGGAAAAGAGCCATTTAATTTATCAGACAATTCTAGGTCAGGCTGCTCAACAGTAAATGGCCCAAGCATGTGCCTTGCCACAAAGTAGCTTTTTGGGTGGAGGATGGCTTACTGGCATGACAGTTTGCACCTGTGTCCCACCTGAAAACACTTACGACATCAAAATGGTATATTTTTGCAGTCCAAAACTTTTTTTCCACACCCGATCCTCAACCTTAAGCAAAACTTCATCTGGCCACCCTTTCGAAATATCAATTACTTGGATTTGTGCTGCACTTGAAGGGATAAGACCATTAGTAGCTGGATCAATTGTTAGAAAATTTTCCAAAGCATCACCAATACCTTGAAAGTAGTGTTCAACCCAAAACTGAAGAGGAAGATAGGGTAAATGGACCTATATTGGCATAACAATAAATGGCTTTGTTGTTGGGTTAACAGTTGAAAACCAAGGCTTTTCTATCAAAAAATGGTTATCTCAAAACTAAGGGCCCTACTCAAAATGAAATGTTCTCAAATCTGCATAACAGAGCAAAACAACCTTGAGCACTAGGATAGATTTGTATTGAATCTTTAAGAAAAGAGTGCTATTTTTAATAGATCCATGCATGCAAATCAACTATGCTAGGTCAATATGCATCAAAATTACATATCAGTCGTAGTTTGAAATTTCTTCTTCCTCTGTTAACACTTCTTGCCCTAAAGAAATTACTAAATGATGCCCAAAATAGGGAACATTATTGATTTTGCTCTTCAAACTTGAAAAATCTACAACTTTTTTCTGCATATGACATTTTCTAGGCAACAACTGTTGGTGAAGAAATATGATCTGCCTATTTTAATTCCCCATGCAACCCAAGAGCCATGTAGGATACTGTAACAGACTTACAAGGCATGACAGGAGTAGTTGGCTTGATTAGGGGACACAAGATAGTGGAGTTTGAGGCACCATCACAAGCAGAATTGACATCCTTGGTTTCTAACAGCTGCTGGAATATCTGGGCAGCAATTGTTTGTGTAGAAATATGATCTGCTTGTTTCAATTCCCCATGAAACTGCAAAGCCATGTAGAAGAATGTATCAGGCTTACAAGGTGTGATGGGAGAAGCTGGACTGACTAGGGGGCCAAGATAGTGGAGTTTGAGGCACTTTTATAAATAGAATTGACAATCCTTGGTTTCTAACAGCTGCTGTGATATGATGGGAACCTTTGCAATTGCTATGGATTTAGGGTTTGCGGATTGTTGAGTGGGAAGTTCCATTTGAGAAAATGTGTTTATGTCATCCCATAAAACTCTTTGAAGTTCAAAGTTCATTTATAAATTTGTTAATTCACTTTCTAACTTTCTAAGTTTATTATAAGTTTGTTTTCATTTGAGTGGCACTGAGTACATGTTCATCCACTTAGTAAAGTGCAACCAATTGGCATCAAAAAAGGCAAAGGAGTTAGTTTACATGCATTCTAACTTGTGCTTTGTTTTACACAAACAAAATGAGTACAAGGAAGGGGCAACAAAGCTGTAGGATATAAAGACAATATACTGATTTGGATGCTTCCACTGCCTAACAATCTTCATTTTTTGAAGAGTTTGATAGCCAACATACTTCTAGTGTCAGGGCTAGCAGTACTCCTTGCGGTTCTTCTAATCTACCTACATCATCTAATGTTAATGATGATGATGATGATGACCTTTATGAAGACGCCTTATGACGTTTATTACTGATTTTTTTATTTTAATATTGAACGACGACTATCTATCATGACATTTGAGTTTGACAAATTGACATTGTAGTAGTTTTAATTTTCATTGTGGTTTGATTATTATATGAATGAAATGTGGTATTATTAATTTAATTCATGTTTTTAGGCTGTAAAGGTGTATAGATTTACAATTTTTATATGGACATACCCAAAACAAAACCAATCCCATTTGTTTTTTTTCTGTACATGCATACTTGAACCCTAACCAGATACTTAGTTTAGAAACTTAGAAGAGATACCAGCCAAATAGGAACCAAAAATGAGCTAGACAGAAGTACAAGCTGATAAAATTTGCAATATTTTGTTGGGAGTTTAAAAGGAGTGCATGCCTTCAGAAGGTAAGATAGTTTAGAGCACAATGATTACTGATGTGACGGCCAGTTCTGGGTCTTACTTGTGCATTCGAGGTCCATCCTGCAGTAGCACATTCCTCTTGACCTCTCTGGATTGCATTTCTCAAAATGCCTTATGACATGTACACAATATATACAAAAGGTAGGGTATTACTGTGTTGGTTTCCAGCCTTTGCCTCTCTAGCTTTGATATTCATCTGGTCCTTTTTCCTTAGGGGTGTTTTGCCTTACACGAGTCTTTGTGCTTCTACTTTGATAATATGGTTTGGGCTTGCCTCCTTCAGACTTAACAGTAATCCGTCCAGCTAGTTATGTTTACATGTTTTAGTGTTTAGTTATATTTTCAGGTGCTAAGTTTTTAGATCCTAGGGTTAACATTTCCCTAATACTTTGTTTTGTAACAATATGCACTTGCAGAGTCTCACTTGCATATTTTGGTCCTTTTTAGACACCAATTTTATTTAATTCTCCATCAAATTTCTTGAAGCTAAAGACTCAAATAATACTTCTGTTTTTACTATCTTGAAAATTTGTGTGTTTTTGATGTAGCATGGTGGGCCCAATCAACAATGGCCTATCTGTACTTTTGTCCCACTTTCCACCTCAATCCTTTGAAACATGCTTGAGAATATTAGGATGATGTTTGCATGTGGTTAAGACTGCAGATATGATTCATATATTTGTAAAAATTGTTAATATCATATGTTTGCATTTGGAATCTTCTGATAAATTGTAATACTGAATATATATGGTTTCTGATGCAGGTACCAAAGGGTAATCCTTATCATAGTGGGACAAGTGGAGAAATGGCCATTTATAGAGCGCATTGCAAAATTCTTAGGAAGGTATGTGTGTAATCCTGTAACTATTTTCTGCCTTAAGAGTTCATAGCCACAATAGATCATAGATGAAAGTATTTGCGGGACCACAGAAAATTTCGTTTTGAGGATAAGAACAAATGCCAAACGTTCTCACCAGAATAAGTAGTCTACTAGGGGGTCCTAATGATTATAGAAGGAATTGCTGTCTATTGGTGTAAAAATTTGTCTGCATTTTACAACTCAAAGTATTTCTATGTTTGAGTGACTGGAAAACAATCTTTTCTTCTTCCCGAAGTTTTTAAGAGCCACAATCAATATTAGTTTTTTTTTTTTTTTTCATTTTCCCTATTAAAATTAATTTGTTCATTCCTCTCAAATTTTATGGTAATCATTCAC
>VDFB02294127.1:0-69445 GCA_007258455.2 Sequoia sempervirens
CCCTTTATGTAGTTTCACATCAACTCTCTTGATATCTTTACCAAATACCATCAAGTTATTCTTTATGTTAATATTCATGACATTAGCCTCTCTTGATGTTTGAGGATTCTTGTCTTGATTTTTCTTCACTAGTGATAGCATTATTACCTTGAAATTTAGGCACTTTTCCCCTACTCTCATTCTGAGTAAGATTAGGATATTTTTGCATGCCATAAATTTATTTAAATATCTTTCTAATCATCATGGTTGTCTCACTAGGTCAAATCTATGAGCCTGTCTCCTATGATTAACTCTAACATTGCATCCTAGATTTTGCTATTAGGGGTTTTGTTGATTTTAATGCACATTATGTACTTGCTAATTAAGAACATGTGTTGCAATATTATAATTCAAAAATTATTAATGAGAAACATTTAAATTTTGGTTAATTTTTTGGGCCTATTGAGCCATTTGAGCTTTCTACAATCAATTTGTGCTTCTATCTCAATCTCCTTTTGTGTAAATTGGTCAAGTAATTCTATATGTTGATTTAAGTCCCTTTCCCTATGCTCATTTTTTGTATGGGTAAGATTAGCATCATGGAATAGACTTTCTCTTTCTTTTTTAGCTTCTCAAGATGAGATAGGATAATTGTTATGTGAATTTACCCTTAGATTTATAAGATGTGGAGGAAAAGGCTAATCCATGCCTATACTTTTGGTGTGTAAACTTTGGATTTCTTCCCTATTGAATCCTATATCAATATTTTGCTTGAACATATTATTAGTTGAGTCATCTAATGGATATTGATCACAATCCATTGATACATGCCTCTTACATGAAGTACCTACTTTTTTAGTACTTTGAAAGTTAGGTAAATGAGTCAAACTTGCATTTTTAGCTTTCCATTGTTCTAATTTTCTTCTTGCACCAAGAGAAATCACATCAAGGATTTCTTGAATTTTGTATCAATAATCCTTTTCCATCTTTGCCTTCTTGCTTTTGCAACTAAACAATGAGTGTTCCTTTGACAAATTCACCACTCCTTAAATCAAGATAAAATAACTACTATATTGGTGAGGTTGTGGCTTTGTATAAACTAAGGGCCAACTCTTCCTTGCTACACTAGGTTTACTTATTAACCCAGGGGCATTTAAATTGAATGTTGATTATGTATTATCCTTGAAAACAACACTAATTTGTTGGTGATCTAAGTTGTAGACCTCAAATTCCTAAGGCTAGATAGTCTCCCAAGTTCTAGGGGTGTCAAACTATAATATCCCATTGATTAAATATTTCAATTTTGTAATGGAAATCTTCACAACAGAGGAAATTGAGTATAAGGAAAAATGCATCAAACAACTTCAAATTGTGATAGAATAATAAATAACTATTGAGGAGAGCTTCATTACAAATTTAAATATGGATTTGCATCATTTTTTTGTTAATACATGTTAGCTAACAACTACACATCTGCTGCAAATATGCATAAAGAAAACATAATCTGGAAGCTCCAACACACAACAAAAAAATCAAAACCAACTCCACACAACTCCCAAACTCCTATCAACTATTTTGGACAGAAAAATACATAAAGAAACCTCTAGTTAGAAACCAAAACACACTCTAAAACTGAAGCAAACTCCACACAAACTTGCCCAACTTCATACCAAGGATCAAGAAAAACAATTGTAAAAAATAATAAAATACTTCAATATCATCTAAATATGTTGCCAACAACAACATTTAAAATCTGCAACGCATAATCTAAAATATGCATACCAAACTACACCAAAATTCTTGCAAATAAAATGAAGACAAAATACCAAACTGAAGAGCATTCAACACAATGGCAATCTTTGAATGAAATTTCACCTAGAGACCCTCAGAACCACTATCTCTAAGCCTCAATTCCCTTGGTTTACCAACGTCATATATCCTTTCTTTATTGGTTTACTAGCCTTTGAAGAAAATTCACAAACCTATGAAAGAAAACAATATCTACGATAATGAAGTTTGTGAGGGAAATTTTAATATATTCAATTCCTTTCTTCCCCACCAATATGGATGCCCAATTTGAGGAATCTTGCATGCCTCAAATGTAACTCCTATCATAAACATGCCTTATGCAATTTTCAAGTGTCGATTGAAATCTTACATAAAATAAAGCCAAAAATGCTCCAAAATAACTCCTCCCAAAATCCAACGCCCCATTTGGACCCATAAGAATAAATATAAAATATTTATAAATTTTTTCCTCAAAAATGATTTAATAATTTTATTTTGAAAAACTAATTTACTTGATTCATCCACAGGTCCTAGCTTGCTATTTCGAAAATCAGGTCTACTAAAAATAGTAAATGCTATTTTAAAAAAAGGTAACATTAGAAGTCCTCCCTCCCCAAGATTGCTTGTCCTTAAGCAATAAAGACTTGGATGGTTGTGATCTTCTATCCTTCCCCATGTTGTATCTTCAAATTTGATTAAGTGCTTGATGATACCTTTTTTCCTTAGCTTCTCCTCTCTTGTTTCCATAACTCTTTCATTTGTCAAACTTTGTTTCCTCTCATCATATAATGGTGACAATTCAAGAGAGATTATAATTTTTTGTCCCACCACTCTCAAGAGACATGAAACATGAAAGATTTTATGGATTTTGCAAACTGGTGGCACATCCAACTCAACAACTACCTTTCCATCCTTCATGATGACTTTGTGAGATCCATTGAGCCTTTCCACTCTACTTTCTTTAGGAAACTCTAATTATATGGCTGCAACCCAAAAAATATCTAATCTGGAAATTAGAATGCACATTGAAGAAAAATTCAAACTCAATAGTATCTCCATTCTCTTCCTATCTGCATATAGTTTTTGTTGATCCTATGTGAAATGTGAAGTATCTCTAAATGAACCTAGGTCCTCTTGAATTTGTAAGACAGTCACTTATTGTAGGGGCTCTACTATTTCAAAATAATAACTCAACAAAAGAGAGGGAGTCATAACTAGCTTGAAATGGAGACATAATAAAGGAAATATGATGGAAAGGGGTACGAAAATACTCCCCTAATTGCAACCAGTTCTCATGAGCTCCATGTTGATAGTGTGCCACTAAAAATCCACCATACTCAAATTGAGCTCTCTCTCTTGGAATCCCAAAAAGAAGACACCATCCAAACCACAACTGAAATTCTTGAGAGGACAAGAATCAATGCCATGGAACATACCCTACCAAAGTAATTTAAAGAAGAACACATTAGCTAACTCACCATTAATCACAATCTTGGGAAAAATACAAGACACCCTACTCAACCATAAGACATAATACCCATCATCACTGCCACAAGTATGAGGCCAACCAATCACACCCATGTCTCTAAAATCCACCAACCAATAACTGCTTCTACAATCTCCATCTTGAACCATAACATTGACACTTAACCTCCAAGTGTCAAATGGAAGGCCCCAAGCACACCAAAGCAACCAAACCAATGCAATCATTAAACTATCATTTGTAATCATGCATTCCATCTCCATGAAGTAACTATAGTAACCATTTCTCACTGAAGTGGAAGCAATGAAAGAATTAATTATGTCTAGGAAAATACTTACATCCAACTACCCAAGAATCTGCCAATGCTCAACAACAATCTACTCATGAAAGCATATCTCTATAAAAAACAAAAAGATATAAGGGTAGCAATGACCAATCTGAAATCTAATTGAAAAATAGGAGAGATGAGTATGGAGTTAGCAATAGGAACATCTGCTATAGTCAAATTACCTCTACCATCCAACCTTAGCCAAGAGCTATTCAATTGTTGGGCTGAAAAGACCATCCAAATCATCTGCAAATCAAGATCTAAAGTCATGTACAAGTTGATCTAAAATTGGGCAGTCGTAATAACATGGTAGGTTGACCCACTACTCCAATCTTGAGACAACATCTCATCATAAGAAACTACACCTGGGTCTTGAATCCTGCAATCAATTCCAATCTTATCACTGCAATCAATTAGATCTTCATTACCCAACTCAAACAAAATATTATCATGATTCAAATTAGCATCTATCTCAAATAAAAGATCAGAAACAAGCTAAAGATTAGATCCATCCTCTTGCTGGTCCAAACTCCTACTATCTGAATGTGCTAGATCAAATTCCTCCTAGATGCAATCTAGCTTCCTGAACTATTGAGCCTCATAGAGTTTATCACTTTCCTCTAGAATTTCCTCTTCAACACTTTCCAAAGTAAGATTACTAGTGAGCTCACCCACTTCTCCCATTAATTTCATAGTCATGGATAAGGCCTCATCTACAAACTTGTTAACCATATCTCTATCATATAACATGTGCAAGTAAGCTATTTTGATTTCTTCCATGGTGTTCTTCATGGTTTGCAAATCAGCATAGGCAACATTAAACTCATTTTGATACCCAGGTGCATTTTTAGTGATGCTTTCTACATGCATGTGTGTACTATACATTCTAGATAAAACTTGCACTTTATTTTTAGAGGACACCAAGAGATGTTTCCTAAAACTCTCCTCATGCATGTCAAGTTTTTGAAAATCATAATGCATGCCAAAATCAAAATCTTCTTCATACCTATCACCAACAATACCATGACTATCCCAAACCTCATAAACCTCTTCTCTTCCAGCTTGATGAAAATGTGTAGGATTGGGTTAAGGATCTAAATCAGCAATGCTACTATGTCGTTACTATGTCGTAGCTCATAATCAAGGCTTCCATATTTTTTCTCAAAATCACCACCAAGCAATAATAAATCAGATTTTCATTCAATATCATCAACATACCTTTCAACCTTAGCTTCTTCAATGCCATACTCCCTACATAACTCCTAAGATGAATTTGAAACATCATTGGAATGAAGGAGAAATTCATCCCAAGATAGTACCTCATCATACTTAGATGCTGACATTCTTGGATCTTAAATGAAAGAGGGTTGATTGCTTTGATCGAGGTATAAGTATTCACTACGCTCTTCATAAGTGGTCGCCTCTTTGAAAGAGTCGCTCTTCACATTCCTAGGACTAAAATATTCATCGACATCCTCCTTCATAGGCTTGGTTTGGAAGCCAAACCCCAAGCCACCTAAAATATTATCAATGAAATGGTATGAGTAATCATCAAAAGCTAATTTGGAAATATCATCACCTTTGCCTCTTCCATGTCCACCTTCTGAAATTACCTCAGAGAACCCTTCATCAATATCCACTCCACTAGAGACATCAAGGTAGATATTTGTCTTAGAATCTTCAAAAAATGAATTCAAAATCTAGGATTCAAGGCTATCATTTTATCCTATTCTTCATTCACCACCTTATCCATAGTAATTGCATGCATGACCAAAGAGTCATCCTAGGACTTTGTCACACATTCATCATTTTTCAAGGAACTCATTGCATTAGATTCCCCTACTATGAACCATTATAAAACTACTTGCTCCTCTTCAACTTTGAGTTTAAATCTATCAATCAACCTTTGGTAAAATTCATCAAATGAATTTACTTGGATGTGGTCTTGGGTGTCCATACCTTGGTACCACCAATCATGAGAAACTCCTCCAAGATGCAATATTGCATACTAAATGGAAACTTGCTCCTTCATGGGACTAAGTATGAAATAGTCCTGCATATTTTGTAACCATGCTTTGACTAAGATCTTGTTTGTTCCATCAAAATTTGGAGTTGAAGATTTAATGATTTCCTTTCTACTATGTCTTGGGTGATTTTTGTAGCCCTTTGCAATCGACATTCTTTGCATTAGAGTGACATATTCATTATATGGGACTAGATTTCTAAATCCGTCATATTAATTAGCATAAGTTTCTCTAATGGTCACTAGTTCTCTTGCCAAATCTTCTATGGGATCTAAAACGGGAATGGATGTAGCACGATCACCAACATCAACCATTTTTTAACTCCTCTTTCCCCTTTGAAAAAAATGATTGAACCATCAGGTTGGTAAGATCATGGCTCTAATACCACTATAATATCTTATTGATTAAATATTTCAATTTTGTAATGGAAATCTTCATAGTTCAGAGCAAATTGGGTATAAAGAAAAATGAATCAAACAACTTCAAACTATGATTGAATAAGAAACAACTAATGAGGATAGATTCATTACAAATTTGAACATGGATTTACATCATTGTTGTTGTTAATACACCGACTAACAACAATTAAACATTTGCTACAAATATGTATAAAGAGAACACAATCTAGAAACTCCAACACACCACAAAAAAAATCAAAACCAACTCCACACAAATCCCAAACGCCTATCAACTATTTTGGACAGAAAAATGAATAATGAAATTATTATAATATAAAGATATTTGTTGTTAATATTAGTAGTACAAACTAAAATATCAAAACTTTACTTTGCACCCCAAACTACAAAACTCTTGCCAATTGTTTGACGAAATGTGCACCAAGAACTAGAACTTCCAACACCACTGCAACTAAAAATGTTTTATTACAGATATACACATAGAATTACATCATTCTTTTTGTTAAATAATTCAAATAATAGTCATGAATAGCTGTCACAAAATATATAAAGAAATCTCTAGCTAGAAGCCAAAACACACTCTAAAACTAAAGTAAACTCCACACAAACTTGCCCAAGTTCACACCAAAGATCAAGAACAACACTAAAAAAATAAAATACTTCAATATCATCTAAATATGTATCCAACAATAGAATTTACAATCTACAACCCATAATCTGAAATATGCATACCAAACTACACCAAAAATCCTACAAATAAAATGAAGACAAAATCCCAAATTGAAGAGCATTCAACACAAGGGCAATATCTAGATGAAATTGCACCTAGAGACCCTTGGAACCACTTTCTCTAAGCCTCAATCTTCTTGGTTTACTAGCCTTAGAGATCCTTTCTTCATTGACTTACCAACCTTTGAATAAAATTCACAAACCTATGAAAGAAAACAATATTTGTGATAATGAACTATTAACAAATGTAAGGATTTGCATATCATGGGGAGCTCTTCAGGTGGTGGTGATTTTTCAAATTTTGAAAAGGCGAGAGATCAGGATGTTGCTTCAAGCGATAATGGTGGACGGTGTGCTGATGACAAGGTGATGTCAAGAGGGGACCTTGCTATAGGTAAGCTGAGTGGGTCCCCTTTTTTGGCTAATGTTTTGTATGATGAAAAGGGGATTCGAAGAATGTGTGTCCGACGCATTCCCCGGTGCCTAGCTCTGAAAATGTGGTACATGGCTCAAAAAATTCATGGAATTCCCTGTCCTCAGATGGGTGTGATGGGACTCCTTTTGTGGAGGGTCTTGGGCTTGATAAAGCTAGAAATTCTCTCTTGTCGAGATCTTCTATTGATTGGTCAAATCTGTTTGGGGCTAAGCCTAGAGGAAAAAGTAATTCACCTCTAGTGCCTTTTGTTGCTAATAAAAAGATTAGGGAGTACTCTATTACTATCCTAGATTGCATTGTTGACAAAAGAGTGACTAATATGGACATGGTTCTATTGGGTAAATTTGTTGGTCCTCGGCCTCATATTGAGCTGGTGTGTAAGTTTACTTTGTCTCATTGGAAACCTAAAGGGAAAATAGATGTGGCTGCCATGGCCAAAGGGTTCTTCTCTTTTTCCTTTACCTGTGAAGATGATATGGTGATGGCGTTGATGGGGGGGCCATGGTTCCTTGTAAAATCATCCTTGATGCTAAAGAAATGGGAAACGAGTTTTAATCTTAACTCGTGTTCAATCTCTGTTGCTCCGGTTTGTGTTAGACTACCTAGCCTCCCACTAGAATTCTATGATGAGGAGGTGTTTAAGGGGATTGCTAGAATGTTTGGTTGTCTGTTGTCAATCGACCAAATGACAACATCAAGGAAGCAACTGGTTTATGCCAGATTTTGTCTGAATGTGGAGCAATCTGTTGATCTTCCTTCCATGGTGAAGATTAACTCTAAACTTGGAGTGTGGGAGTAGATGGTTGAATTTGAATCGAACCCCTTTTCCTATTTCCATTGTAAAAAAATTGGCCACTGGGCAAAGAAATTGTTGGAAAATGTACCTCAAGCTTACTAACATGAAACTCCTGAAAGAGAAAAAATTGGTGAGACCCTCTGAATGTCTTACAGACTAGCAACTGTGTTCAAAAGTTCAAATTTGTTGAGACTTTGGTTTTGTCTTGCCGACGGGAGTCATCGACAAGACATGTCTATCGCTGTGAGTTTCCCATCTCATTCCATCATGGAAGATCTCTTGCCGATGGGTTGGTTCCTAGTGAATATCGGGGAGACTCTTAGTGACTAATGTCATCGGGGTGACATGAAGGCTCAATAAGAGTCTAAGCGATATTGTTTATCTCGCCGATAGGTATGCATTTGGTGAGAACTCTCACCGATATGGTTGATCTCACCGATGGATTTGTATTCGGTGTGAGCTCTTGCCGACAGTGTTGGTCTCGCCGAAAGATTTTCATTCGGTATGATCTCCTGCCGATGGTTGTGGTATCGCCGATGGGTATGCAACTTCGGTGAGAACTCTTGCTGATGGTTTTCCTCTTGTCGACGGGTATGATTTTGGTGTGAACTCTTGTCAATAGCACTCGTCTCACCGACAGCTCTGCATGATGAACATCAGTGTGACATAAAGGTTCTATAAGACTCTTAGCGACAGCGATGGTCTTGCCAATAGTTCTACAATGGACATCGGTGAGAAGTCTTGCCGATAGAGTGAGTCTGGCTAATGGTTTTGCATTTAATATGATTCTTGTCGATAGAGTGAGTCTGGGCGATAGGTTTGAACTCGATATGACTCTTGCCGATGGTGGTGACTCTTGTCAATGGACAGTTGGTTTTCATGTGATATCGGGGAGACTTGATATGTTATCGGTCTGAATTCTTTGGGGGTTGTTGATACCTTTGGTCTTGTCGATAGCTATGTGATCAGACTTTTTGGCATCGGGGAGACACGGTCTAGTGTCTCACCGAAATGCGATACAATTGAACATTTTGACCGAACGATTGTCCTACGTGGTGTGTTTTGAGCCAATGAGAGAAGTAGAATGAGAACCATTGGTAGTTGAACAGTTGCGACTATTCTTGTGTGGAAAACAAATAGACCATAAGAAAATGGATTGCACTCTGCAATGGTTGATGACAATGAATAGTGTGAGATAATGAAGTGTTGCTCAATTGAACATGGATTGATCTAAGTGAATTCATTGGATGTTTTGGAGAGCATTTCTGTATAAGGTTGATTAGTGAATGGGGCTGCTTTTAATTGACATCAGAAAGTTAAGTCTGAACTCTGTATGTAATTTTCCTTACTATAATACAAAGAGGCTTTTCTTGGTGTTGTGGTTTTTCTCCCATAAGGGTTTTCCCACGTAAATCTGGTGTCCAATTTTGTATGTGTTCATTTCTCTTTTCTGTTATTCTTTTCAAGTGTATCTTAATGAACTGTAATTGAAAAATTTAAAGTCATGTCTGCATTATTTCCTGAGGTTTTCACGTTAGGAGAGTTTGTTCCGCACCTAAGCTTTCCTTACAAGTGGTATCAGAGCCTGGCCAGTTGTGTTATCCTTGTGGGTATGTTGGATTTTTTGAGTCAATTATGTTCAGTGGAAGTCTTGTAGAAGTCTGGTAATTTGAATTACAGATTAAGATGGCAAGCATGTCAGGAAAGATTGAAATTGAGAAATTCAATGGCAGTAATTTTGAGTTGTGGAAACTCAAAATGGAAGATCTATTGGTTGATCATGACCTTTGGCTTGATATGTCTAGAACGAAGGCTACAGGCATGAAGCAAGAGGATTGGGACCTTGCAGATGAAAAATCAAAGGGGCTGATAAGGCTTTGTTTAGCAAACTCTATTCTTCTAAATGTTCATGAAGAAAAGACAACATCTTCTTTGTGGAAAAGACTGGGAGCTATTTATCAGGGCAATTCCTTGGTGAATAAGTTGTTCTTGAGGAAGAAGTTGTACTCTTTGAAAATGCAGGAAGGAACATCTGTTGCTAATCATTTGAATGCTTTCAACATGTTGATTGCTCAGTTAGCATCTATGGGTATGAAGATTGATGAAGAAGATCGATGTATGTTATTGTTGTGTTCTTTGCCAGATTCTTGGGATCACTTGGTGATGGCTATTGGGAGTACTACTTCCTCTTTTAAGATGGAAGATATTTTTGCTTCTTTGTTATCAGAAGAGATGAGAAGAAAATCTTTTGAGATGGCGAAGGAGGCTCTTGCTGTTAGAGGCAGATCGAAAGAAAAAGGCAAGAAGAAGGACAAGAAATCCAAATCCAAATTAGAGGGGAGATCAAAGTCTCCTAGTAAGAATTCCAAGGTAAAGTGCTGGAATTGTGGGCAACCTGGTCATGTCTGAAAGGATTGCAAAGAGGAGAAAATGAAGAAGAAGAAGTATTCTTCCGACAATGATTCTTCTTAGAGTGATGCAGATGCTTTCATTGCAGCCTTGGCTACATAGGCATCAGATGATGTCTGACTAATTGATTTTGGAGCATCTTTCCACATGACATCTCATAGAGACTGGTTCACTAAGTATGAACAATACAATGGTGGAAGGGTGTATTTGGCAAGTGATTCATCTCTAGAAATAGTTGGTCGTGGAAGAGTCAGAATTCAGTTCCTTGATGGAAGAGTGAAGGGAATCAATTATGTAATGCATATATCAGGTCTGGCTCAAAATTTACTTTATGTTAGTAAGTTGAACGATGTTGGAGTGCAGGTCTCTTTCTCTGGAAATGGCTGCAAGATGACCAGAGACTCAATGGTGCTAGCTAGGGGTGCTCATATTGGTACCTTGTATAAACTGGATGCACATGATGTGCAATGCAATAGTGTCTCTATAAAGTCATAGAAGGCTACTCATGGAGAAAAGGAGAAAAAAGTTCCTGATAGTGCAAACTCTATGGAAGTTAAACTTCTAGCAGAAAAGACTATGCTCTTCCATCATAGGCTTGGCCACATTGGAGAAAAAGGTTTAAAAACCTTGAAAAATAAAAACCTGGTTGAAGGGCTTGATGATTGTAACCTTGAATTCGAATTTTGTGAACATTGTATATATGGTAAACAACATTGTGTTTCACTTTACTCAGTCCTCATAAATATTTTGGTTTACTTGATTATATACATTCTGATGTTTTTGGTCCATAAATGTTCCTTCTTTGTCTAAATCAAGATATTATGTATCGTTCATTGATGATTATTCAAGAAGGGCATTTGTTTAGTTTTTGAAAAGTAAAGTAGAAGTGTTTAGTCGTTTTAAGGAATTTAAAAACCTTGTGGAAAATCACACTGGAAGAAAAATAAAATTTTTAAGGACTGACAATGGTGGTGAGTTTTTTTTTTATGAGTTCAAAAGGTACTGTAAAGATCATGGAATTAAAAGACATAAAACTACACCCTACACTCCACAAAAAAATGGAGTTGCTGAAAGGTTCAACAAGACAGTGATGGAAAGAGCACGAAGTATGCTAAGCAGTGTTGGCTTGGAGGAGAAGTTCTCGGGTGAGGCAGTTGCAACAACATGTTATTTAATAAACTGTTCTCTGAATTCCACTCTTGTTGAGAAAACACCTTTGGAAGCATGGTCTGGAAAGAAGCCCTCTCTGAGACATATTCGTGTCTTTGGCTGTGAGGCATATGCATATGTGTCGAATGAAAAAATGTCTAAATTGGAAAACAAGGTTGTTAAATGTATTTTTATTGGTTATAGTGCTGCCATAAATAGATACAAGCTTTGGAATCCTGATACGGAGAAGGTTCTATACAACAAAAGTGTTATTTTTCATAAACTGAAGCCTTCTACTTTGGATCTGCAGTCAAAGACTATGAAAGAGGCATTTAGAATGTCTGATTCAAACTCTTGGTTGGAAGCCATGAATGAAGAAATGGCATCATTAGAAAATAATGACACTTGGAGTTTGGTGCCCTTTCCTAAACGTAGAAAAGTTGTTGGCTGCAAATGGATATTTAAAAAGAAAATAGGTCTGGATGGCAGTGTAGAAAATTATAAGGCAAGGTTGGTTGTGAAGGGGTATTCCCAGGTAGAGGGAACTAATTATAGAGAAATTTTTTCTCCTGTAGCTAAGCTGATGTCTATTAGATTTGTTTTGTCACTTGCAGCACCGTATGACTTAGAGATTGAATAGATGGATGTGAAGACAACATTTCTTCATGGTGACCTTGAAGAAGAAATTTACATGTCCCATCCTAAGCACTTTGTGGAAAAAGGTAAAGAAAATCTGGTTTGCAAGTTGAAAAAATCTCTATATGGATTAAAACAATCTCCTAGAATGTGGTACCAGAAGTTTGACACTTTTGTTTTGTCATTGGGATTTGTAAGATCGAAATCTAATCATTGTGTGTACTACAAAGCTGAAAATGATCATGTTCTTGTGTACTCTCTATATTTGATGATACTTAGTGTTCATAGGCAATAGTAAGTTAATGATTTCTGATCTAAAATCTCTAGGTTGTCTACAAAGTTGAAATGAAAGATCTTGAATTGCAGCGGGTATATTAGGAATGGAAATAACAGGAGACCCGAGGGAAAGTAGAGAACTTTTGCTTTCGGTTAAATTAAGTATATTATCGCATTTTGGAGATTTTGTATGACCCGATTACCAGCATTCGTTGTTCCCAATTTAGAATGAAGCTATCTATTGAAGACTGTCCAAAATCTCCTATTAAAATAGAGGACATGACTAGAGTGCCTTATGCTAGTGCAATTGGCAGTTTAATGTATGTAATGGTTTGTACAAGGCCAGACATTGCCCAAGCAGTGGGAGTACTTAGTCGTTTTATGGAAAATCCTGGAAGGACACATTGAGATGCTATGAAGAGAGTGTTCAGATATTTGAATGGCACTTCAAAATATTCTATGTTACCATGGAGATTTGGTTGAATCACAGAGGACTCTCAGCATTTGAGGCTATGTGGGTTCTGATTGGGCAAGGGACATTGATAGCAGAAGATCCACCAGTGGATATATTTTCATGATGAATGGTGGTGCAGTTAGTTGGATGAGTAAGCGACAGGCTATAGTCGCTTTGTCCACTACAGAGGTAGAATACATGGCAGAAACACACACCTATAAAGAAGCAATCTGGTTAAAAAGTTTGTGTTCTAACGTTGGGTTTGTTGCAAGGATAATTACAATTTACTGTGACAGTTAGATGCTATTTTTTTGGCAAAAAATCCTACTTTCCATGTCAGGACGAAACATATTGATGTGCAGTATCATTTTGTATGAGATATGGTGGAGGATGGAAAGGTCTCTTTAGAAAAAGTGGATACTCTGGAAAATGTTGCAAATGCATTGACGAAGCTAATGAGCACAAAAAAGTTCAAGTGGTGTGCCAGTTCGATGGGCCTTTGTGCCCATGAATTTCAGTAGTTTTGTTGTGCTCTGGAGGTGTTAGTAAGATCTTCATCAAGTGGGAGATTGTTGGAAAATGTGCCTCAAGCTTACTGACATGAAACTCCTGAAAGAGAAAAAATTGGTGATACCCTTTGAATGTCTTACCGACCAGCAATTGTGTTCAAAAGTTCAAAGTTGTTGAGACTTTGGTTATGTCTTGCTGACGGGAGTCATCGGCAAGACATGTCTATCGCTATGAGTTTCCCATCTCATTCTGTCATGGTAGATCTCTTGCCGATGGGTTGGTTCCTAGTGAATATTGGGGAGACTCTCAGCGACTAATCTCATTGGGGTGACATGAAGGCTTGATAAGAGTCTAAGCGATATTGTTTGTCTCGCCAATAGGTATGCATTCGGTGAGAACTCTTGCCGATGGTTTTCCTCTTGCCGAAGGGTATGATTTCATTGTGAACTCTTGTCGATAGCACTTGTCTCACCGACAGCTCTGCACGATGAACATTGGTGTGACATAAAGGTTCTATAAGACTCTTAGCGACATCGATGGTCTTGTCGATAGTTCTCCAATGGACATCAGTGAGAAATCTTGCCGATAGAGTGGGTCTGGCCGATGGTTTTTCTTTCGATATGATTCTTGCCGATAGAGTGAGTCTGGGTGACAGGTTTGAACTCAATGTGACTCTTGTCGATGGTGGTGACTCTTGCCGATGGACAGTTGGTTTTCGTGTGATATTAGAGAGACTTGATATGTTATTGGTCTGACTTCTTTGGGTGTTGTCGATACCTTTGGTTATGCTGATAGCTATGTGATCAGAATTTTTGGCATCAAGGAGACACAGTCTAGTGTCTCACTGACATGCGATACAGTTGAACATTCTGACCGAACGATTGTCCTACGTGGTGTGTTCTGAGCCAATGAGAGAAGCATAATGAGAACCGTTGGTAGTTGAACAGTTGCAACTATTCTTGTGTGGAAAATGAATAGACCGTAAGAAAATGGATTGCACTCTGCAATGGTTGATGATGATGAACAGTGTGAGATAACGAAGTGTTGGTCAATTGAATACGGATTGATTTGAGTGAATTCATTGGATATTTCAGAGAGCATTTTTGTATAAGGTTTATTAGTGAATGGGGCTGTTGTAAATTGACATTAGAAAGTTAAGTCTGAACTCTGTATGTAATTTTCCTTACTGTAATACAAAGAGGATTTTCTTGGCGTGGTGGGTTTTTCTCCCGTAAGGGTTTTCCCACATAAATATGGTATCCAATTGTGTATGTGTTCATTACTCTTTTCTGTTATTCTTTTCAAATGTATCTTAATGAAATGTAATTGAAAATTTTAAAGTCATATCTACATTCTTCCCTAAGGTTTTGACGTTAGGAGAGTTTGTTCCACACCTAAGCTTTCCTTACAGAAATGTCCTCTCAAAGTTCCTAAGAAAATGACTAAATAGTGGAGAGAAAAAGAGAAACCTCTAGCTCTGGAGATGGAGTTGGGAGGTGAGCCTCCCTTGGAGGTCAGTCAAGATAAATCTCTGAATGAATTAGAGAAGGTGGTTGATTGTCAAAAAGCTCAGGGGGAGGTGATTCAGGAGCTTCAGGTTGGAAAGGCACCCAATATGGATAGTTTTGTATTATTGGAGGAAAATAATTCTTTTGTGGTTCTTGAATCTAGTTCCCCCCATGGGGGGGGGGATTCCTCATAGTTTTTTCTTTTGTGATGGTTGAGTTTGGTTCTCCTCTTGGGGGAAGGATTCCTCAAAATGTGGTGTTGAAAGATGAGGGGTTAGAGATGAAACCTGATGTGAAGGAGTTTGAGGAGTCTGAGGATGTGGATAACCTTCCTTTTGTTATGGTACGTGGCTGCAATAGGAAGAAGCATTCTCCTTCACCAAGTGTCATGACAAGGAACAGGCAGAGATCGGATTGTGGGTTTGAGCCGCATGGTAGAGGTTGGCCCCTAGCTAATGTCACTAGGGATAAAGAGAGTCAGATGGATATTGTTGATGGTATGTAGAGAACTCTTCTAGATATGTGCTCTAAGAGCACTTCGCATAAAATTTCATGAAGATTATTTCCTGGAATATGAGGGGTCTGAATCACCCTCATAAACATGATCTCCTAGTTAATTTGGTAAGAGATCATCGTCCTAATATTGTTTTAATTCAAGAAACGAAAAATGGGTGTAGATAAACTTTCTAGATTGAAACTGAAGTTGTTTAAAGATTGTGGTATGCATTGCTCTAAGGCGACGGGTGCCTCTAGTGGGATTGTCACTTTTTGAAATCTTTGGGTGATTAGAGGTGTGGAGGTTTTCAATGACAATAATCATGTGGCTACTTCTTTCTTCCACCTTCATGACAAGTTTTCCTGGACTCTATCTAATATTTATGCTCCTAATTGTAAAAGTGCTAGAAAAAGGCTTTGGGTGAATCTTGCCTCTTTTAAAGTTTGTCATAATATTGATAACTAGCTGGTTATTGGTGACTTTAATACTCCTTTGCATGGATTGTAAAATGTGGATGATAGTAGATCTGACCTTATGCAGTTCATAAATGATTCGGCTCTTCTTGATCTTGCTCTGAAAGGGGCTTCCTTTTCCTGGTCGAATAGGCGTGCAGGTGACGCCCTTATCCAGGTCAAGCTAGATCGTGCCCTTTTAAACCCTGAGTGGTTAGTCCACTATTCTTTCTCTCTTTCAGCTTTGACTAGATTGGGTTTTGATCACTTCCCTTTGGCTCTGTCTGTGGATTTGTTGGGTGGTAAGAAGAATTTTCCTTTTTGGTTTGAGAAAATGTGGACGTGCCATCCTGATTTGGGTAGTTTGGTGAAGGACTGGTGGAGTATCGATGTGGATGGGTCAGCTATGTATAGAGTTGTGAAAAAGTTGGCTAATGTTAAGCTTAATGTTCGAAAATGGAATCGTACTTCTTTTGGTCATATTTTTTAGGAGAAAGATGGGGTGTCTAAGGAGCTTCACATGGTTAAACAAGTTATTTAATTGTCTGGGTATAATCAGGATTTGATTATGAAGGAAAAATTTTTGCTTTCCAAATTGCATAATATTATAGTGAAGGAGAAGGAATTTTGGAAGCAATGTTCAAGGATTTTGTGGCTAAAGAGTGGTGATTGAAACTCTAATTTTTTTAATATTTCTACACTGAAACACAGAGCTTCGAACCGAATTAATTTGATTAACTATAATAATCAAGCTCAGGAAAAGGATGTTGATCTCCAGATTGTTGTGGCTTCTTACTTCTCTCAATTGCTTTCTGTGGAGGGTGTGCTTGATGTGGCTTTTCAAGAGGATATTCTAAGGGATATCCCCTAGCTGGTGGATGGTGAAACCAATAGGTAGTTTATATTCCTTCGGCTGAGGAAGTTCGGGGTGTTGTGTTCTCCTTTGAAGGTAATAAGGCTCCGGGCCCTAATGGCTTCCCTATGTTCTTTTTTCAGTCCTTCTGGGAAATTATTGTGAAAGATGTGCTGGTGGCTACTAAGGAGTTTTTTAGATCGGGTTCCCTTTTAAAGGAAATGAACTTCTCTTTTATTGTTTTGATTCCCAAAAAGCCTAGTACTACTTCTTTTGATGAATTTCAGCCTATCACTTTGTGCAACTCTATATATAAGATTCTCTCTAAGGTTCTGGCATTGAGGTTGCAAAATATTTTTCCTCTTATCATATCCCCTCAATAGAATGGTTTTGTGGCTGGTAGGAAAATTTTGGATTCCATTCTCTTTGTGCATGAGAATATTCATTCTCTTTCTATTAATAAGCAGGCTGGTTTTATCCTTAAACTTTACTTACTCAAAGCTTATGATAGGGTGGATTGGGGTTTTTTGTCTAAGATCCTTCTCTCCTTTGGTTTTAGGGAGAATTTGGTGGCTTTGGTGTTTCAACTTATTTCAACCCCTCAGTTCTATGTGCTCATCAATGGGTCTCCTTCTCCTCTTTTTGATTGCTCCAGGGGTTTGCGGAAAGGGGACCCTATTTCTCCTTTCCTATTTATCATAATGGTGGAGTATTTGGGTTGTCTTATCCAAAGATTTGTTAATTTTGGTCTTATGTCTGGGTTAGCTCCATCTTCTGCTAATCTTGTTTACTCTCATCAACAATTTGTGGATGATTCTCTTTTTCTTGGGCAGACATCTATTAAGGAAGCTAAGGCTATTAAATAGATTTTAGATATATATGAGGTTGTGTCTAGGCAGAAAGTTAGCTTATAGAAGAGTGTTATTTTCTTCTTCAACACTCTGATTCAAAGACAGATCAGGATTGCTAGAATCCTATAGTGTCAAATTGGTGAATTGTCTTCTTCTTACTTGGGACTCCCCTTATGTTCTAAAGCTCCTAATTCTTTGTGGAGGGGGTTGATCAAAAAATTTAATTCCAAGTTGGTTGGGTGGAAGGGATCCTTATTGAGCCAAGCAAGTAAAGTTTAGCTGATTAAATCTACCTTATAGAATATTCTAGTTTATGCTCTTAGTCTGTTTCATATGTTGAGGAAATTTGTGGATATCTTGGAAGGCATTCAGAAAAAATTCTTATGGACAGGGGTTGAAGATAAAAAAGAGAACTCATTTGGTTGTTTGGGATGATGCCTGTCGACTGAAAAAGGCTGGGGGCTGGGTATTCACAAAATCAGACTGTTTAACATTTCCCTCTTGGGGAAACAGCTATGGAATCTTTTGTTAGCCAAAAGTGAGTGGGAAAAAATTGCTTGGAGTAAATACTTACATGGTGTTGATGGGATCAGAGATGTGATTTCTAATGAGTTTAATCCTCTGAATGGTTATGTATTGTGGAATTCTATGCTGAAGGTTCGTAGGCTTGTTGCTAAGGGTCTCTCCTAGAAGTTGGGGAATGGGAGGAGTATTTTATTTTGGAATGATAATTGGATTGGTAATGGACTTCTAAAGGATCAGCCTTGGGATCATCCCTTTATGGACCTTGGTTTGTGTCTGGTTGGCAGATTTGTTGCTGATTATATTGATGGAGGTTGTTGGAGGAAATTGTATGAGTTGGACCCTGGTCTTGAAATTATTTATAAGGATATATCAAGCATTCACATTCATGTTAGTCCTTCTCCAGATAGGTTTTTTTGGAAGATGTCTTCTAAGGGTAACTTTTCTGTTGCTTCGGCTTTTTCTTTGAATGATTCCTTTACGGGTCTGCCTCCTTTTTGGGCTTCTATTTGGTCCTCTAGACTGATTCCTAAGATCAATATTTTCTTATGGCTATTCTGTCAAAATAAAATTCTTACTACTGATAATTTGATAAAAAGAGGTTTTGTTATGCCCAATACATGCTTTCTTTGTGAAGAGGAAGTGGAAAATACTTGTCATTTGTTGTTTGGGTGCAGATATGTTGGTGTGATCTGGAATCATGTTCTTT
Source organism: Sequoia sempervirens (assembly GCA_007258455.2). Taxonomy (NCBI): domain Eukaryota; kingdom Viridiplantae; phylum Streptophyta; class Pinopsida; order Cupressales; family Cupressaceae; genus Sequoia; species Sequoia sempervirens. Next base: position 18,805 of record VDFB02294127.1, read on the forward strand.
CACTTTGGAATCTTAGATGGGTGTTTCCTGGCTCTGTTAAAGACTTATGGTTCCAATGGGTGTGCCCTGCAACCAATCTGGCCTTGCAAATTTTGTGGTCCCTCTCTCTGCCTCATTTGACTTGGGGGTGTGGTTGGAGCGTAACAGTAGAATTTTTAGAAACTCTGCTCTTCCTTCTTTATCTGTGGCCCATAATATTTTTACTAGTATAAATGAGAATTTTCTTTTTGGGATCTCCTTCCATGTTGGTCAAAATATTAATCTCTGCTCCTATTATATTTCAATTTCTCAAAAGTGGAAGTTTCCCTATGATATATCTCTCTCGGTCTCTGAAGGGAAATCTTCAAGAGATGGTGTTTCTTGGAAGGCACCACTGGATGGTTGAGTTAAGATCAACTTTGATGGTGTGGCTAAAGGTAATCCGAGACCTGTTGGATGTGGGGGAGTGATTAGAAATTCTAATGGTAGGCTCATCTCTGTTGTGGCACTCCCTTTGGGAACCCAGACAAACCACTTTGCGGAGGCGGAGGCTGCCTATCATAGTCTTGTTTTGGCTTAGAGAATAGGGTATAGGAAGATTTGGTTGGAGGGTGATTCTCTGAACATTATTAATAATTTGAATAATTTATCTCCTATGTCTTGGACAATTGAGACCTTGATCAAGGATCCCATTGAAATTATTAAATCCTTTGATAATGTTTATATTTCCCATATTTTGAGAGAGGGAAATAAGTTAGCTGATTTCTTCACTAACTTTGGTGTTAGAGATAGTAATGTCTGGGATTTAAATGACCCCATCCCTTATGAGGCCATGGCTATTGTTATAAATGAAAGTTAAATTATTCTTTAAGGTGTGCATGTCCTTACTCACGTGGTGGAATATCATTACTAAGGATGGTATGGTTATGATTTTGAGGAAAGGTTGTCATATGGCGCAGAGTTCGAATTCATTATGGTATGTATGTCATGTGGTTGCCTTCGCACAGATTGTGGGTGTTAGCCGCATAGGCTTCCAGAGTCTTCTAATGGATAATTCGGTTCTGAGTGGTGTATGTTGCTTCCTTCTAATTTTCCTGTTGAGTGCTTGGTCTCTGTTTTCCATCGCCATGGGTGGGGACAGGAATCATGTCGAGCCCAAATCCTATGATACTGCTAAGTAGAGGAAGGAAGTGTGGGCGATTTTAGAAAAGGGTGGTTTAACTCCCTTCATGGAGAAACTGCATGGCAATAATACTCAGGTTACTGAATTAGTTGAGAAAGGGTGGAAAGGGAGAACCCTAGACTTGGGTGGTAGGGAAATTGTGGTGGATTAGGAATTCATAGCCCAAATTACTAGCCTTGTGATTAAGGGTATGAAGGTGTACAGGGATAAGAAAGAATCACTGGTCGCGATGTCCCTTTTCTTTAAGGAGAATGAGAGTGATGACTTGAAGCCTGTGAAGAGTGGTGGGTATATGAGGAATTCCTTGAAGGCTCTCTGGGGGGATGTTGTCGAAGAAATCATGAGGTATGTAACCCTAGAAGGAAGGTACACAACCATTAACAATTACCATTTTATGTTGCTTAACCATTTTAGGCACAAGAAATGGGTGTCATTTCCCTATTATTTGTTGGTGTCAATGGACTATGGAATTAAAGAGCATAGGAAGAAACCCAAAAACCCTATCTTGCATTCGGGGTTGATTCTTTTGATTTATGAACATGTTAAAGCTCATGATGTCCAAAACAATCTTGTTACTCCGAAGGATATTTCTGCTAAAGCTAGGGAGGGTTATGAAACTGAGTCGGGTGAGGAAAGCTTCTAAGAAATTGAGGAAGAGGAGGCTTATGTTAAATAAAGATTCTGATTCAGATAGGGATGATGATGTTGACTATGTCCCAGACTCGTATGCCTCTCTAGAGGAGGGCCCCATATCCCTTGTTCAGGGTAAATCTGGGAAAAGGAAATTGGATGAGGAAGTGGGTTACATGACTTGTATTGATGATGTGGAGGTGATTGTTCCTTCTAAGTGGGGAAAAGACAAAAATTACCTTTATGGGGAAGCTTCTTCTCCTCCCCCTACGTCTAGACATGTGCAGGAACCTGAGGAGGGAAGTCGGAAGAGAAGGGTTTTGAAACCTGGTCAACACATGGAGAAGAATGTCCCTCTCTCTATGGCTGGTGGCTTCCATGGTGAGGATGTTCTGAGCATTGTCATTGGTTTGCCAAAGTAGGAGAAGGCTAGAGTTGTGGGTGGTGAACATGATGCGGGAGCTAAGAAAGATGCAGAGAGGATTCAGAAGAGGATGGTTGTTGCAGAGCAAATTGCCAATTCCATTCGTAGGATGAAGTCTCCTATCACTGCTAGTAAAGGTAAGGATGCTTCTAATGATAAGATCCATGAGAGTTCCTTTGAAGAGGATGTTGTTGTGGGAAATCGCATTGAAAATTTTGATAGGGAGGATCTTTCTGATGTGTTGGGTTTGGCCCGTGATAGTGTAAATGTTCTTTTTAAACTGTTTAAATGGTTTTTTCATGAGATCAATAGGACTAATGTTCATATTAGAAGTATGTCTTCAAGGTTGAGGACCCTTCGATCCAAATCCAAATTGATAATTTAATGGCTGGTCTCAATATTGTTGCTAATACTATGGTGGAGGAAACCGTCTATCTGAAACAGAGTATGGAGGGAAGAATGTTATCCCTTGAGGATAAAATTGACAAAATTTGGAATGTGGTTATGAAGAGTGGAGAAGCTACTAAATTCTTGACTAGGTTGGACTCAGTGATGGCTTTCTCCCCTAATAAGAGAGAGGAAATTTTGTCTGTTGATGTTATGGCTGCTGAGGGTAAGCTGACGGGGGATGATTATGTTGGTTTTAAGGGTGTTGCTAAAGGTTTTGTTTTGAGTTGTGAGGTAAAAACTGGTGGGCCTAGGGTTAGGACTAGAAATAGACTAAAAAATCAGGCTGGGGCCTTGGGTATTGAGGTTTTTGATACTGGGGTTAAGGGATAGAAGCTTGTTGCTAGTGAGATGGAAGCTGTTGAAATTCTAAACAATATATAGTGGTGTTTGCCAGTTTATGGCTACTTTTTGGTTGGTGGTTTGTTGACTTTGAGTTGATGGTTGTTTAATGTTGTTCCCTCTTTGATTCAGCTGTTCCTTTTTGTAATGGGTTCTGGGCCCCTTCAAAACCCATTTTTTACCTCTAATCAAAACAATATTTGTGATAATGAATTTTGTGAGGGAAATTGCAATATATTCAATTCCTTTTTCCACCACCAATTTAGATGCCCAAGTTGAGGAATATTTCATTTCTCGAATGAAACTCTTGTCATAAAAATGCCTTATGCAACTTTCCAAGTGTTGGCTGGAATCTTGCATGAAATAAAGCCAAAAATGCTCCAAAATAACTCCTCCCAAAATCTAATGCCCCTTTTCGACCCATAAAGATAAATATAAAATATTTATAAATTTGTTCCCCAAAAATGATTAAATAAATTTATTTTGAAAAACCAATTTATGTAATTCATCCATAGGTCCTGACTTGCTATTTCAAAAATCAGGTTTACTAAAAATAGTAAATGTTATTTTTAGAAAATGGGACATTACACAAACCTATGAATAATATCACAAAACCTATGTTCAGGTTGGGAAACATAGGACCAATTATTGAGATGCATAAGACCTCCTTCACTTTTGGTTCTATAAGAGCAAGGAGTTTCCTTGAGGCATTGAATTAATTGATAATATTATTATTTAGTACTTTTCTTGTTGCACATTATACCCACTACATAGTGCATCCCAATACTTATGTCATAATATACCTATGTGCTAGTATGATAATCAAGGCCACACACATTTTATAATATAAAACTTAACAAGTATGAGGTTTAATGAAATGGACAAATCTACCCCTATTGTTGATTTTTCTTCATACCTGGAAGGGAAAGATTGCCTAACCTTAACTAAAAGAAAGTGATTTTGATGAATTCTTTAAATGTCAGGGTGATGAGAAGTTAATTTTACAAAAGAGTGGTGCCTATTCTAGTAGGGAAAGAAAGTCATGAGTTCATTCAAATATTTAATTTAATGAAATCTTAAAGGGAAATCTAAATGAAGATTCTACCAAAGATTATATTTCCATAAATGCATAAGTAAACTAGGTTATACACACACATTCAATGAAATAACTAAATTTGTAGAATATTAGGCAAGCTTTCATATTAATCCATAGACAAACCTACACAATTCCTTGATTGTTTGTGAAGAGACATCATGCAAAAGCTTTGCAAGGGTTTTATAATCATCTACCTAGCCAATTGATCACATACACATCCAAAAATGAACATAGTGCCAATAGAGACACTCAAACAAGGTTGACTCTACACTTTGAATTCATTTTTTTGAGATTACAACATGTCACATTTGAGATAAACTCAAATCATCAAATTATTATTTTCCTTTACTGAAAAATAGAAACCTTAGTTCTATATTCAAATGCTCTTTCTTCTTTGTTCTTCTTCAACTAATTTTCCCATCCTCATAAAAATGAAAAAAGATGCACATATATCCAATACAAGTCAAAACCTTAAAGGAGATGTTATGACTTGCATAACCACCCCATTTTTTGTTTTGGAACAAAATGGGTCCCCCTTGTTTTTGTTTTGTCCTTGGTGTTTTGTTTGGGTCTTAGGAGTTGTTCTTTTCCTCCAAGTCCTTGTTTCTTTTGGTTTGGCAGAAGCAGAGTCAAAATGGAAACTGGACTTAGAACTTTTGAAAAATTCCATGTCCAGATTCAGTTCTAGTTTCAGTCCTGACCTTGTCTCGTTCTTCTTTTTTGTCATCTTTTGGTTGGTCTTGTGCTCTTGGGTTTGTTTCTCCCTTGATTTTTTTCTCATTTCTTTGTGTTTTGTTTTTGCTTTGGCGGAAGTAGAAGCAGAATTGGAGTTGAACTTGGAACTTTGTAAAAATTCCAAATCCAGTTTTCGTTTTGATCCTGCTCCCGCTCGCTTGCTTTGTGTTTTGTCGTTGTTGGTGTCTCGGTCGGGCCTAGTTTTCGTTCCAGTCCTTCTTCCCGTCGTTTATTTTTCCATTGTCTTAGTGTTTTTTTCCTTTGTCAGGGGAAAAACTATAATCAAAACCGAACTTGGAACTTTGTAAAAATTCCATGTCTAGTTTTTGTCTCAATTCCACCCCATTTCACTTTGTTGTGTGTCCTTGCCGTGGGATCGAAACCAGGTCTGGAGTTGGATAAGAGACTTGGATAAAGTTTCTTGGTCTATTCTGAATCCACATCCACATCTTCCCTACCTTTGATTTCGAAATTGGTTGATTACTCATTCACGCTTCTGGTTCCACTCTCGATCAACTACATTTATTGCATTAATTGTAGCCTCCTCACACACGTGAAATGCTTTTTAAAACTAAATCAAGGTTAACTGGCTCATTATCTTTATTATCTAAGTTGTTTTAGCAAACTAGAGCTAGGGTAACTTTGAGAGGAGCATGATTTGATTGTAGAGGCACATTGGTGAGCTGATTCTTATCTAGTTTCAACCTTTCTTGTTAGTGTTTTGAGGTAGGGTCTTTTCCCATTCGTTTCCTATTTGTTTTTGTTGTTCTATTTTTGTGTTCTTGCACATTCATGGGGATTTTCCTGTGAATCTTCACTCGTTCCCTTGTGTATTTCTAATTTTATTTTGTCCTTTTCTATTTTATTTTTCTGCCTTTCCATTTGTTTCTTTTGTCGTTCTACTTTCATTTTTGTGGTAAGTTCATTTTGTCATGCCCTAGTTTCCAACTAGGGTTCCGTTTAATGGGGTCCTTTGTGCTTTACATGCTTTAAAATCTATTTAGTCACCCCTTTGATCTTATTCTAGTGTCGGTTTCATGATTTTCATGTCGATTTCTTGATGCCCTAATTACCTGAGTCGACACGTCATACAAACTAGGGTTTGTGCAACAAACTTTACAATGTCAAGCCCTTAGAGTTAAATTTGGTCATTATTTTGTTAAAGGGTGAGGTTAGGCCCCTTTATTTGAAGTTCCTTTATGATCCCATGTGACCCAGGTCCTAAAGCTCATGTCACCACACCTTTAATAAATTGCTCCATTTGAATGGTAAACTGGCAGAAGTGAACCCAAGAATGAACTTGTCCCATAATTGTTTGCATGGGAGTTCATTCCAAAAATGATCCTACTTCCGATGACCATTGACTCTAATACTCACCCTTGCCCTTTGTTGGAACCAAAACTAGAGTGGGGAATGAACTTGGAACTATTGATAGGTTTCAGGTTTGGTTTCCATTCTGATTTCAGTTCTGGTCTCATTTTGGTTTCGTTCCCGATCCCGCCTATGTTAAATGGTTTCTTGTTCCTTATTATTCTTTGAATTCACTTCCAATGGATATGAAATTTTACTAAGTATGGTGAGTTATGCTAAGGGAGTAGAGAATGGTATTGGATGATGTAATGATTTTCATGCTTTTGTTCATCTAATCTAGGGTTTTATTGCAGAAATAGGAGATGTCAGGACCATTAGAGGAGGCTTCTCAAAGAATCCAATCTGAAGAGAGTTCAAGGAAAGGAACCAAGCCTAAGAAGATAAAGGTGGAACAACTCCCCTACACCTTGAGGTATAAGCACCAAAATACTACTATTACAGCTAGCAAGGTGGATTCTGATTAGAAAGACATCACAGACACAAACTTGGGCCCATTCAACTATGAGGAGTTGCATGAAGAAACCTTCAGTGAGGAGGTAATAGGGAGAACACAGAGAATTGTTCAATATGGATTGGCACATGTTGCCATCTTTCCTCTATTAGTCCAGCGTCCAGAATTGATACTTACTGCAACTGGAGCCTACAATCCTGCTACCAGACAATGTGTGGACTTGTAGGGGAACATCATCATTGATCTAACACCACAGATGATAAGGTTCATGTTCAATGCACCTACCCCACAGAGCCCTAGGAGACACAATGAGGAAGAATCCCTAAAACTATATAGCAACAAAAAGGAGGCCAACAAGACTCATATGAAAAAACATTGGATGAGAGTGGAGAAGAAATCCCTAGCCAAGCTCCCTGATCAGCCCAAGAGATCACATTTCACCAAGGAGATTGGTGATATAATTATGATGCTCTCTAGAGTGTTTGGGAAAAGGGATTCCTCATAGTTTAAGTAATGGATGTTCTCATTCATTCAAACCATTATGGATGGCAAGAAACAATTTGATCGGTTGATGATCTTGTCAGAGTGCCTACACAATCAGATGCTTAAAGTGAGGGAGACAAAATTCTTCTTCATGACTTCCAATGTCATATATGCAGATGCAAGAAGAGATATCTTTCCTAGTTTGAATGCAATTGGGATATTGGGAGAATCCCCTAGACAGAACCAGGTGTGGGATCACTATGATCAGCTGACATTCCAGACTTCTGAGTCACACTATAAAAGAGTTAATGACGCATTCTTGTATGTTATCATTAATCAACTAACAGGAGATGTAGGATATAGGTTGAGCAGAGATGCCATGGAATTTATTGCAAAATGGGGACATTGGTAAATTCAATACTCTAAGTTCACTTATTTCAGGTTGGCTAGTTTTGATGGCCACCCTCATCTACTGCCTAGGTGTTGCAACAACAAAATTGTCTTGATGGAGTTCATTTATCAAGCCATAGGGGTTAATACCAATTTTTCCAATAAGAATAAGCCTGGTTGTCACAAATTCACTATGAAGTTGGGTGAGTATAGTTGTGCACACAATGTGGCAGCCAAGGTAATTTGTGATGAGTTAATCCATTGAAGTTGGGCTTCTATACCTCTAGGAAGTATTTTGATCCCAAGCATAATATGCAGGGTTTGCTTCCTACTATTTTTGACAAAAAATTCAATTTGTTGGAGGATTTTTGGATGGATCTACATGATGAGTATGATCTAAGAAGAAGAAATTATGAAAGATTTCCCATTCCACTCATGGTTGACTATGGGGTGAAGGAGGATATTCCTGACACATTGCAAGATGATGGGGTAAACTTGGATCCCCAATATGATGCTCAGAACATAGGTACTAAAGACTTGGATCTAGTGGATTGGGATGTAGATGAATCCATTGATATCAAACAAATTGCAAGGTTAGTCTTGGATAGAAGTATCCAGTGGGCAGTTATGAGAATCAAGCAGCCAGAAGCTCAAACCTCTAAAAAGAGAAAGGCTATAGGTACCACTCAAGGATACAAAAGAAAAAAATAGAAGCAGAACTCCTAAGGAGCAATTGCAGTTCTTCCCTCCCAATTCTGGAGAGGAGATTGAGCCTGCAATTCCTGCTCAGGATGTTCCTAAAGAACATGGAGAAGAGGCCACAATAGAACTTGGTGGTTCAACAACTATTGAAGGTGAAACATCAACTCAACCTCCTCATGTAGAGCAGTTGATTGAGGAAATGTGTATTGGAACCCTTCATAACAAAGTCAAATCCTTGAAAGGGAAGGAGCGTGAAATTGAAATCCATGACATTGATACATATTTTGAGGCTACCCAACCTGATAAGGAGACTAATGTGGTTGCATCCCATGAGGAAACTAAAGATATAGGAACTGAACATGTCCTCATCCCAAAGGATTAGTGGAAATTATTTGAGGAGGCTAAAAAAGAAGAAGAGGCCAAAACACAAGCTGAGGAACTTGCTAAGAAACAAGAATCTCATGCCAAGGCTAGGGAGGAATATGCAGGGAAGCAAAAAGAAAAAGAGGATTTGTCGCAACAAAAAAAGGAACATGAACTGAAGACCAAAGAAGAGAGAGATAGATTAGCTATGATACAAAAGATCCATGAGCTGGAAGAGGAGAAAGCTCAACAAAGAAGGGAAAGGGAAGCCCTTGAGGCTAAATTTAAGGTGTTTGAGGAGGCTCATAGGAGAAAGGAGGAGGAAGAACGCCTGGCAAAAGAAAAGGAGGATGTAGAACTTGCTCAATATGAACAAAAGTCTAAAGAAGTCTGGGATAAAGTTAAAGAGCTTGAAAGAAAAAGAGACCAAATGCATGAGGAGAGGAGGTTGGAAGAAGAATGTTTGAAAAAGGAGATAGAAGCTAAAAGGGTGCAGGAGTAGAAGGACAAAGAAGAAGCTAAAATAATTGCAAAAGAAATTGCAGAAAGAGAACAACATGTAAAGAGGTTGATCTCAACCTAGGATCACCATATTGTAACCTCTTTCTTCTACCACTGTTGCCTCTTCTTCTACACAAGTGGTCACCACTCCTGCTACTCCAACATGGCTAAAATTTTATCTTGAGAGAAAGAAAATAGGTCAACCTCAGCCTTTGAATTGGGATGAAATAGTGAAGTAGATAGAGAAAGAGAGACCCAAGAAAAAGGCTAGGGTCCTCCATTCCACTAATCTCACAAATGCAGGTGAGATTGTTGCTAAATGTGCAATCCAAAAAGTGGACAAAGATAGACAAGATATGAAAATAACTAATTACCAATTGGGAACTATCAATTTGGGGAGACCTACAAGGAATAAACAGATGAACCTCATTGATATTATAGCATCCTCCACCAAATCTAGAATGATCAAAGATAAATAGAGGAAGGATGAAATTAAAGCCCAATTGGATTAGTTGCACAAATTCTTGAAGGATGTCTCCACTCCGGTTTCTCAACAAGTTGTTGCCCTAGAGACCCCAATCTTACTGAGCAAGAAAGAAGTTGATTACTTAGTGCAAATGAGAAGTAAGGTGGGGATGCTTGATAGGTGGATTGATTGGCTCAATCAAGAGGTTGGTGAGGTGTTGGCTGACAATTTTAAAGTGAATGAGGGTGCACTACAATTAGTAGAAGAAATAATCAACATGTTCAAGTCTTGGAAAAACAAGATGAGGAATATAGAGAAAATTTCAAGAAATTAAAAGACATCAATAAAGTGCCAAAGCCAACTCTCTTGGAGCAATCAATCCTTGATGAGGATAATGTAGATTTTATTGAGAAACATTAAGCATAATCAGGTTTAGATCCAAATTCATTTATGAGCATAAGAATGAAGTTCAAGAAGCCAGTAAGGACTTGAATGAACAGATTGATGAATTGGAGGTGGTGATTGCTATTTTGGTCAATGTGGATATCCCTGTCAAAGAAGGTCTTCCTCTAAAAAATTGAAGGAGAAATGGAGCAACAGATTTGGGGAAGTGATGTAGAAAGAATATGATGGTGAAGACTTGTTGTTGGATAGACTCATGGACATCAAAGATGAGGTGAAAGCTGCTAGGAGGGAGTTGATCAAATTGAAAGATTTGTAAGAATTCGCCTCAACAGAGTTGAAAAGAATCAAGTTTGAAGATAATTGGGTAGATGGACCTAATGAGGACATTCTTCAATGAGTATTCTCTAGCTATGATGAATATCTCCTTGATCAAGCAACACAGGAATGAAATGGCAGTAAAATGTTATGTTCTTGGTGGATAACATCCTCTCCTCTCCTATTTTGCAGGGTTATGATATGAGTTGGACTAAAGCTCTCATCCAGTAGTTCTACCTTCCTCCTTGGGCATCAGATTTTGGACAACAGGATCATCAACCCTTGAACTGAAGATCAGCAAGTATAGTTTCTTCATGAAATTCCATCTCCTTGATTGGTGGATCTCAACTTTTGATTGAGATAAATTATTGCTTGGAATGCCTGTGTAATTTTGGGCTCCATTTTGTAAAGGTTGGTTGATTGAAGAAGGTTTAGCCACCTGATGAGATAGCAGATAAATGTTATAGTCTTAGGATTTTTACAAGTTTTAGCAAGATACTTTAAAACTCTGTTGTACTTGGATAATTTTATAGTTTTATCCAGTTTCATGTTATTGTCAAGTTTGGACCTGAATGATAATGTTAATGAATTATAATCATCTATATGCCAATGGATGTTGTGGATAATTTTTTTCTATTTGATGCAAATCAATAGGGGAAACTGGATCTAAGATTATTTCATTGAATTGTCTATGAATGGAATTCATTTATGTCTATTTGATTCGATTTTAGCAATGAGTGGGTGGTATGTTTTGATCTTGAAGTAAAGTTTTGATGAATGGTTGTGATTTTTGAATTAGCAATATGAATGCATGCAATGGTATAGGTTATGTTATGGATTGCATCATGTTATGGTTTTGGTTAGTTGGAGAAACCCTTGTTGTTAAAATACATGTCTAGATGTGAAGAATTTTATATTCATGTTTTAATATTCTAAGGCTTTGTTCATCTTTTTCTATTTATTTATACCCCCCCCCAAACGTAGGTTAATTGATATGATGTAGTTTGCATTCCTTTATACCAGCAGGCCCCTTGAATATTACAAATGCATTGGCCATTGAGTAACATCAACATAGTTGAGAACCACCTACCAGGACCTTGGAAAATAGATTGATTTATGTTATCTTTCTTTTTCAGGAGATATAGGATAGAAATATTATGTTTAATGTTGCTATGCTATTTTGACCATCAACAAATCTAGCGCTAGAAGGAGGGCCTAAGGAAAAAACTAGCTTGAATTGGTTCATTCTCACCAAAAAGGTTTGAAATATTTCTCAGATCTTCTTAGAATTTGGAACCATTGGTTGAACTCCAAACCCCTGTCAGGAATAGACCCCAAGCCCATAGAGTTTTGATTCCACCATTGTCACCACCACTTACTCCACCTGGATTTTCACCAAATCCACCTATTCCACAATTGGCTCAACCAGTCCCACTGCCACCCATGGCTTTCTTCATGAATAATCCCTCTCCATTGGGGATTATCCCTGGTGGTATACATGATCTGCCCATGAATCCAGAGAGATTTTGTCCCAAATATATGCATGGAGAATGAAGGAGTGTTGAAGAGCATATACAAGAATTTAAAGATGCCTATACTCGTGCTCAAGTAGCCCACCATGATGTTGTATGTAGATTATTCCCCTACTCTTTAGGTGACATGGCATACAACAAGTATTTGAATCTTCCCCAAGGGTCTATTCTGAGTTGGATAGACTTAGAAAATACCTTTATCAATCAATTTCAGGTCTATGTAGACCCTGCCATTTTGTATCACCAATTTTCTACCATAAGAAAAGAACCCCATGAACCATTACCATTGTTTCACACAAGATTCTAGAGGATGTACCAAAGGCTACAGGATCCTTGGTTGCTGAAAATAATGCCATTTTCGCATATTTAAGGGTCGTAGATCCCTTAATTGGCCTATTTTTGTAGAGGACATATGTTGCCATTGAGATTAATTCTCTGTCTAAAGTTTATCACCTAGCCATTAAATTTCAACAACAAATAAGCTTACAATCGGGAACTTTAGGAGGAGTTATCCCTCCCATAGGATATCAAATGCCTAATCCAACTCCTCTGTTTAATATGGTCCCAGGGATGTCTTATTCCCAATATGGACCCATGTCTGAGTTACAAACTCCACCACCCCTACCATTCTCCACTAATGGGGCTCATGATTCCTCCCAACAATCAAAAAATTACCATAATCAAGTTGGAGGGTCAAATCCTGTCATTCAACCATTTGTTGTGAAAATTGTAGAAAGTGAACGAATGGTTAAATTGACTAATGAAATGGAAACTCTGAAGAAGACACTATCTCAAATGTCTAATGATATGGCTCAACTAAGATATAACCCCCCTCGAAATCAAAACCAAAACCAGAATTATCACAATTAGGGAGGGTATTCTAATCAGGGTGGTTACTCCAACCAAAACTCCAATCAGAATCAAAACACTAATCAGAACCAGAGGAACTTCCAAAGCCAGAATTCCCCTAACCAAAATTACAAAAATAAGAATAGGGGATATAACCAGAGGTCTAACAACAATAGACAATGGAATATTGGTCCAAACAATGGGGGAGTTTCCCATAATTATCAGGCTGGTGATGACAAGCCACACACTGCAAATGTGGTAGATCTCAACTTTATGACGAATTGGTGTAGACTGCACGACACTGCAACTCATTCTGAGGTAAAATGCCCAGAAATGGAGAAGATGGTCAAGATTGCACAGGCTGATGCTCCATTGCAAGGTGCTTCTAACAAGTCTAGTGGATCTACAAATACTGCCATGGATCATGACATCTTTGATGAAGAACTTCCATTCCCTAGCCAAGAAGAAAATGAACCAATAGAAGACGTATATGATGCTCAGGCCTTCCAATCCAAAGGAGGTCATTTCTTAATAAATCATAATAAGGGCCCATTTACTACATCTTCCCCTCCTAACACCATGGTCCCACCCAATCAGAACACAAAAAACAATCCGCCACCACCAAAGGGGCCATCTGAATCTCAAAACAAAGGTAATCCACCTTTTATTCCTAAGTATCCATTGAAAAATGATATGGAGTTTGATTTTATTGCAGAGATGCAAAAGAAAAAGACTTCATTGTCATTCTTTGACATTATGAAGTGGTGCCCTTCCCAACGAGAAATTGTGTTGAGAGCCCTAGAGGAAGCAGATCAGTCAAAAGGAAAAAATAAGGTGACTCCAACGAATGAAATGAATGCAGCCCTGTACAAAGATAAAATAGGGACTCCACCTTTCCTTTAAGCTTAAGGATCTTTGGGAAGAATCTACACAATTTCCTATTGGATTTTGGAGCATCAAGCAACGCAGTTCCTTTTTCCATATGTAGAAATTTAGGTTTGAATCTGCTTCAGGCTAACAAAAAGGTGATTCAATTGGATAAAACTGAGGTCAATGTGGTAGGAGAACTAAAAAATATTCATGTACAGGTTGGATCTGACCCAAGGATCAAAACTTACATGGATATCCAAGTGGCTGATATCCCAGAAACATATGGTATGCTTCTAAGCTGAGACCTAATGAAAAGCATTGGGGGATATCTGTCTCTAGACTTCTCACATATGTGGCTGCCATGGAAAGGGGTAGCGACACAAATCAGGATTGAGAGTGATCATAGGATCAAACACATGATCACATAATATGATTATCCAAACGAGGTAGCTTACTTCGAAACTGAGATAGGAGTATACAAAAGGGAAGAAATCATGAACTTCTCAATCCTCAATTGTGATGATTGACTACCTTTAGAAAATAGTGACACAATGACCATAGTCAACTAGCAAGTTCTAATTAAAAAGTTTCAACAAGATAGGTTGGTTCTAGGGGAAGAGGCTAATCTGTGGAGTTTGTTGCTCCCCAATTGGTGCAAGATACATTATCAAAGTCATTCTAAGTTGACATGTCAACCCTACGTAGACAATTTGAATCAAGTTTTCTAGGCTGAGGAAACTTATGAATACCAACCTAAACAACCCACCAAGCAATTTTCATTTGAAGCTAGGGATGCCACCATCCTAACAAGAACTAGTCTCACTCAAGAGGAAGATCCTTCTCAATTGAGCGGACCCAAGTTCTATGCTCTGACCTCCAAAGAAAGATTGAGGAATCTTAATCTTTTTCTGTCACACCTGCCTTGGATAACCTTCCAATGCCTAAGGCATTGATGAAAAACATACTAAATTATGATCCAATCAAAGAAAATGTTCAGGAAGTAGTTCCTGAACAGGTTTTGAATATAGGAGAATCTTCTGATAAACCTTGTTCACATCAACCTTTAAATCTACATAGCCAAAACCAATTCGAGCTACCACCTACTTCTAGCAAGCAAACACTTATAATCCCAAAGAAGAAATAAATCCTAGCTCTAGACCAACTATGGAGTCTTAAATTTGATGGCTCTAAGTCCAAATCGGGGAGTGGAGCAGGAATTGAACTAACCAACCCGAAAGGGAAGACCTTTTGCATCTTACAAGTTGTAGTTTGGTTGCATAAACAATGTGGAAGAATATGAAGCACTTGCTTGAGGACTGATGTTTTCTCATCATAAGAAGGTTACAACTCTCATGGCTATGGGGGATTATGAAAATATTGTTAAGCAAGTCCGCAGTCAATACACTTGTCACAAAAAAAGATTGGCTACGTACAGGAACAAAGTTTGGAATTTGATTGAAGATTTTGATGCTTTTGGAATTGCTTTGATTCCTAGAGAAGAAAATCAGATTGTTGATGCACTTGTTGCTACTGCTAGTACTTTGGAGCCTATGCAAGACTCCAAGTTGAAGAGATTCTCAGTGGAGTTGGTTTCGATCCCAGCCATCCCGAATAATGTCTAAAATTTTTAGGTCTTTGATGATGACCAGCATATACTCTCCTTTCTGGCAAGTTTAGATGTCTTTGAGGGACAAGTAATTGATGAATCAAAAAGAGATCATGGAGATTGGGATCTTGAGAATTGTGATACCGAAGGAATACTAAACTTGAAAAGAAACAACATTCCCAAGGGTATGGTAGCCTTGGAGAGAATTTTTGACTCAAACCCTCGTGCTTGCAAAAGGGTGCCAATAGAAAGTAATGGAGGGAAGTATGAATCTATCAATTTGGATGATTTCGGTCTAGAAAAGAATGTGTATATAGGAAAAACCTACCCCAAGGAAATCAGAGAAAAAATAATTAAGGTCTTGAAAGAATAAATTGTAGCAATTGCTTGGGGATATGAGGATTTGAAGACCTTTGATACTTTAGTGATCATGCAGACCATACCCTTGAAGCCAAAAGAAAAACCATTTCATCAAAAGCAATGCCCAATGAACACCTTGATTGAGCCATTAATTCAGAAGGAAGTGCAAAATATGCTCTCTGCAAGGATAATCTTCCTAGTACAACATTCCACTTGGGTTGCTAATTTGGTCCCTGTGCACAAGAAAAATGGCGAGATTAGATTGTGTGTTGATTTTAGGAATTTAAATAAGGCCTCAGAGAAGGATAATTACCCACTTCCTTCTCTTGATGAGGTATTGCAAACTGTTAATGGATCCCAAATGATGTCATTTTTAGATGGCTATTTGGGATATAATCAAGTTTTGGTCAGTCATGAAGATAGAATGAAAACTTCCTTCACTACCAAGTGGGGGACATTTTCCTATCAGAGGATGTCATTCGGTCTTATCAACGCTGGAGCTACTTTTCAGCAATGGACGTAGCAGTCAAAGGCTTAATAGGTAAATGTATCATTATTTATGTGGATGACTTAACTATTTTTTCTAAAAAAAGAAAGGACCATGCTGTAGATTTAGCTAAAATTCTTAAGAGATGTATAAGTCATGGCGTGTCTCTTAATCCCAAAAAATGTGTGTTCAGAGTTTCTAAAAGGAAACTCTTGGGTCACGTAATATCAAAAAATGGGATATCCATAGACCCTAACAGAGTTGAGGCCATCCTAAAATTGACAATGCTAGGGAGTAAGAAGGAAATGAGATCTTTCTTCGGAAGGATCAATTTTGTGAGGAAATTTATAACTGGGTTTGCAAAGATTGTCAAACCTCTTAATGAAATGATGAAAAAGGATGAAAAGATAGAATGGAGTAATGAAGCTAAATCTAATTTTTCATAGATTAAACAGTCAATTTCTGAGGCACGAGTCTTAACTAGCCCAAATTATTTAAAGCCTTTTTATATCTATTATTTTGCATCTAATCATTCGTGTGTTGTTGTGTTGACATAGCGAAAAGGTGAGGGGGATGAAAGGCGTATTACTTTCATGAGTTCCCCATTTAAGAATGCATAAGTTAGATATCTACCCCTTGAAAAGTAGGCTTTTGCACTTGTGTGAGCAATAAAAAATTTCAAACATTACATCCTTCGTAGTTAGGTCGTTGCCATAGTTCCTAATCCTACTAAAGTCTCTCCTCATGTAGAGTGAATTGAGGGAGAGAAGAGGAAAATGGATGGCCATTTTACAAGAGTTTGATCTAGAAATACATCCAATGAAGCTCGTTCGAGGATAGGGCTTATCTAAAGCTATGGCAGATGTTGAGAAGAATATCACTTGCCAACAATACACAGTGCAATCATTCACAAAGGATCCTTGGTATACAGATTTGATTTTCTTCCTTCTTAATAATAGATTCCTAGATGGGATGAATGCTACTCAAAGGAGAGCATTGAGGATGAAGAGTGCTCATTACATGCTTAAAGGAGGATCCTTATAAAAAGGAATTTTGAAGGTGTTTACCTGCGCTACTTGGATCAACAAGAATCAAAGCATGCCATTGTTGAGTTTCATGGTAGACATGGCATAGGACATGGAACTATTGATTCCTTGGCGCATCAGATTCTTAGATCAAGATACTATTGGCCCCATGTGTTTTGAGATGCACACCAACATGTCAGAACTCTACATCCAACGATGTAATCCAAGGAAAGAAATTGATTTAGGTATTTTCAAGTATATCTATTGAAAGATTTTTTTCTAATTTTGTGTCTTATGATCATTTTAACAATGGTTTGAAAAGTTATTAAGAATAAGGTACATTGTAAACAATCTCATGAACTATGATTGAAATTTGTCACAAAATAGATAAAAAAATCTGCCTATGTAAAATTCCTATTTGTCTTAGGGTGGTTGTATTTCAGATTCAAGTGAAAAATCTTATTCCCAATACTATCATAAGGTCCACTATAGTTCTCAACCCACATTTTAGATTAATTATAGTTGAGTATTGAGAAAAGTTAATAAAGAATTATCACAAGCGAATCCTATAAAAGAAAGAAAAAAAAAGAAGGAAAACTCAATATCAAATGGGTGATTCAAGTATCTCTATCGGGGCTATGGATGCCTGTCTAGCAATTGAGAAATACTTTGAGAGAACTAGAGGTATCTCCATCAGGGCTATGAATGCCTGGATGACAGCAGAGCAATGCCTAGGATTTCATTGCATGATAGTCAAATGACTCAACTTATGTAGCTTGAATCTTAGGTATAGTTGCTCAGGGGTAAAGAAAGTTTTTATTGAAGAAAGATGCACTATATATGCACACTTAGATTCAAAGCAGTTCATGTTGATTTACATCTGAGATTCTAGCTCAACCTTGCTCAATATATCTGATCCTACTTGGGTGACTAAATTCTTCAATGTCTTGAAAATGGGTAAAACATTTTCCTAGCCGAGTCGCCATTTGTTATGCCTTGTATAACCACCCCATTTTTTGTTTTGGAAAAAAATGTGTCCCCCTTGTTTTTGTTTTGTCCTTGGTGTTTTGTATGGGTCTTAGGAGTTGTTATTTTCCTCCTAAGTCCTTGTTTCTTTTGGTTTGGTGGAAGCGGAGTCGGAATGGAAACTAGGCTTAGAACTTTTGAAAATTCCATGTCCGGATGTGGTTCTGGTTCCGATCCCACCCTTGTCTCGTTGTTCTTTTTCATCATCTTTTGGTTGGTCTTGCGCTCTTGGGTCCATTTCTCCCTTGAGTTGTTTCTTGTTTCTCTGTGTTTTGTTTTTTCTCTAGCAGAAGCGGAACTAGAATTGGAGTTGAGCTTGGAACTTTGTAAAAGTTAAAAATTTGGTTTTTGTTTCGATCCCGCTCCCACTCGCTTACTTTGTGTTTTATCATCATTAGTGTCTTGGTCGGGACCGATTTTCATTCTAGTCCCGCTTACCGTCATTTTTTTTTCCCTTGTCTCGGTGTTTTGTTCCTTTTTCAGGGGCGAAACTAGAATTGGAACCGAACTTGGAACTTTGTAAAAATTCCATGTCCGATTTTGGTCCCGATTCTGCCCCGTTTCCCTTTGTTGTCTGTCCTTGTTGTGGGACCGGAACCGGGTCTAGAGTTAGATAAGAGAGTTGGATAAAGTTTCTTAATCTGTTCTAGATCTACATCCGTGTTCGCCTTGCCTTTTATTTTGACATTGGTTGATTACTCATTCATGTTTCTAGTTCCACTCTCGATCAACCACATTTATTGCATTAATTGCAACCTCGTCACGCGTGAAATGCTTTTTAAAACTAAATCAAGGTTAACTGGCTCATTATCTTTATTATCTAAGTTGTTTTAGCAAACCAGAGCCAGAGTAACTTCGAGAGGAGCACGATTTGATTACGGAGGTGCATTGGTGAGCAAATTCTTATCTAGTTTCAAACTTTCTTGTTGGTGTTTCGAGTTAGGGTCTTTTCTCATGTGTTTCCCATTTGTTTTTGTTGTTAAATTTTTTTCGTGTTCTTGTTTGTAGTGTTCTTGCATGTTCACGGGGTTTTCCTATGAATCTTCACTCATTCCCTTGTGTGTTTTTGGTTTTGTTTTGTCCTTTTCTATTTTCTATTTTTTTTTTTCCTTTTCGTTTGTTTCTTTTGTCATTTTGATGTCGTTTTCATGGTAGATCCATTTTGTCGTGCCCTAGTTTCTAACTAGGGTTTCATTTAATGGGGTCCTTTGTGATTTAAATGCTTTAAAATCTATTTAGCGACCCCTTTGATCTTATTCCAATGTCAATTTAGTGATTTACATGTCAGGTTCTTGATGCCCTAATTACCTGAGTCGATGAGCCGTGCAAACTAGGGTTTGTGTGATGACCTTTACAATGTCGAGCCCTTAGAGTTAAATTTGGTCTTTATTCTATTAAAGGGTGAGGTTAGGCCCCTTTATTTGAAGTTCCCTTATGATCCCATGCGACCGAAGTCCTAAAGCTCATGTTACCACACCTTTAATAAATTGCTTCATTTGAATGGTAAACTGGAGGAAGCGGACTTGGGAATGAACTTGTCCCATAATTGTTTGCATGGGAGTTCATTCCAAAAATGATCCCGCTTCCGATGATCGTTGACTCTAATACTCACCCTTTCCCTTTGGCAGAAGTGGAACTGGAGTGGGGAACAAACTTGGAACTATTGATAGGTTCTGGGTTTGTTTTTTGTTCTAATCTTGGTTTCGGTCTCGTTCTGGTTATGTTCCTGATCCTCCTTGTGTTAAATGGTTTCATGTTCCTTATTCTTCTTTGACTCCGCTTCTGGTGGATATGAAATTTGACTAAGTATGGTGAGCTCTCCTGAGGGAGTAGAGAATGGTATTGGATGATGTAAATACTTTCATGCTTTTGTTCATCTAATCTAGGGTTTTATTGTAGAAATAGGAGATGTCAAGAGCATCGGAGGAGGATTTTCAAAGAAGCCAACCTATCAATAGTTCAAGGCAAGGAACCAAGCCTAAGAAGATAAAGGTGGAACAACTCCTCTACACCTTGAGGTATAAGCACCAAAATCCTACTATTACAACTAGCAAGGTGGATTCCGATTGGGCAGACATCACAGACACAAACTTGGGCCCATTCAACTATGAGGAGTTGCATGAAGAAACCTTCAGTGAGGAGGTAACAGGGAGAACATAGAGAATTGTTCAATCTGGATTGGCACATGTTGCCCTCTTTCCTCTATTAGTCCAGTGTCTAGAATTGATAGTTACTATAGATGGAGCCTACAATCCTGCTACCAGAAAATGTGTGGACTTATAGGGGAACATCATCACTGATCTAACACCACAGATGATAAGGTTCATGTTCAATGCACCTACCCCACAAAGCCCTAGGCAACTCAATGAGGCAGAAGCCCTCCAACTATATAGCAACAAAAAGGAGGCTAGCAGGACTCATATGACCAAACATTGGAGGAGAGTGGAGAATAAATCCCTAGCCAAGCTCCCTGATCAGCCCAAGAGATCATATTTCACCAAGGAGATTGGTGATATAATTAAGATGCTCTCTAGAGTGTTTGGGAAAAAGGATTCTTCACAGTTTAAGGAATGGATGTTCCCATTCATTCAAACCATTATGGATGGCAGGCAGTAGTTTGATTGGTCGATGATCTTTTCAGAGTGCCTACACAATCAGATGCTTAAAGTAAGGGAGACAAAATGCTTCTTCATGACTTCCTATCATATATGCAGCTGCAAGAAGAGGTATATTTCCTAGTTTGAATGTAGTTGGGATATTGGGAGAAGCCCCTGGAAAAAAGGTGTGGGATCACTATGATTAGCTGACCTTCTAGACTTCTAATTCAAGTGCACTATAGAAGAGTTAATGATGCATTCATGTATGTTACCATTAACCAACTAACATGAGATGCAGGATATAGGTTGAGAAGAGATGCCATGGAATTTATTGTAGAATGGGGACATTGGTAGATTCAATACCCTTAGTTCACTTATTTCAGGTTGGCTGGTTTTGATGGCCACTATCATCTACTACCCAGGTGCTGCAACAACAAAATTGTCTTGATGGAGTTCATTTATCAAGCCATAGGGGTTAATACCAAATTTTCCAATAAGCATAATCCTGGTTGTCACAAATTCACTATGAAGTTGGGTGAGTATAGTTGTGCACACACTGTGACATTCAAGGTAATTTTTGATGAGTTAATCCATTTGAAGTTGGGCTTGTATACCTCTAGGAAGTATTTTGATCCCAAGCATAAGATGCAGGGTTTTCTTCCGACTATTTTTGAAAAACATTTCAATTTGTTGGAGGATTTTGGATGGATCTATAGAATGAGTATGATCTAAGAAGAAGAAATTATGAAATATTTCCAATTCCACTCATGGTTGACTATGGGGTGAAGGAGGATATTCCTGACACATTGTTAGATGATGGGGTAACCTTGGATCCCCAATATGATGCTAAAAACATAGGTACTAAAGACTTGGATCCAGTGGATTAGGATGCAGATGAATCCATTGATATCATACAAACTGCAAGGCTGGTCTTGGATAGAAGTATCCAGTGGGTAGTTATGAGAATCAAGGAGGTAGAGGTTCAAACCTCTAAAAAGAGAGCCTGCAGGTACCACTCAAGGATACAAAAGAACGAAAAGAAGGACAACTCCTAAGGAGCCATTGGAGTTGTTCCCTCCCAAGTCTAGAGAGGAGCTTGAGCCTACAATTCCTACTCAGGATGTTCCTAAAGAACATGGAAAAGAGGCCACAACAGAACCTGGTGTTTCAAAAAATGTTGAAGGTGAAACATCAACTCAACCTCCTCTTGTATATCAGCCAATTGAGGAAATTCCTACTAGAACCCTTCATAAGGAAGTTGAATCCTTGAAAGGGAAGGAGCCTATAATTGAAATCCATGATATTGATACAGATTCTAAGGCTACCCAATCTGTTAAGGAGACTAATGTGGTTGCATCCCATGAGGAAACTAAAGATATAGGAACTGAATATGTCCTCACCCCAGAGGATTAGTGGAAATTATTTGAGGAGGCTAAACAAGAAGCAGAGGCCAAAGCACAAGCTGAGGAACTTGCTAAGAAACAACAATTTGATGCCAAGGCTAGGGAGGAAGATGCAAGGAAGCAAAAAGAAAAAGAGGACTTGTTGTAGCAGCAAAAGGAACATGAACTGAAGACCAAAGAAGAGAGATATAGATTGGCTATGATACAGAAGATCCATGAGCTGGAAGAGGAGAAAGCTCAACAAAGAAGGGAAAGGGAAGCCCTTGAGGCTAAATTTAAGGCTGTTGAGGAGGCTCACGGGAGAAAGGAGGAGGAGGAATGCCTGGAAAGAGAAAAGGACACTGAAGAACTTTCTCAATATGAAAAAAAGTCTAAAGAAGCCTGGGATAAAGTTAAAGAGCTTGAAAGACAAAGAGACCAAATGTATGAGGAGAGAAGGTTTGAACAAGAATGTTTGAAAAAGGAGTTAGAAGCTAAAAGGGTGCAGGAACAGAAGGACAAAGAAGAAGCTGAAAGACTTGCAAAAGAAGTTGCAGAAAGAGAACAACAACATGTGTACAAGAGGTTGATTCTCAACCTAGGACCACCATATTGCAACCTCTTTCTTCTGCCACGGTTGCCTCTTCTTCTACACAAGTGGTCACCACTCCTGCTGCTCCAACATGGCTGAAACTTGATCTTGAGAGAAGGAAAATATTTCAATCTCAGCCTTTGAATTGGGATGAAATGATGAAGGAGATAGAGAAAGAGATACCCAAGAAAAAGGCTAGGGTCCTCCATTCCACTAAGCTCATAGATACAGGTGAGATTTTTGCTGAATGTGCAATCCCAATGGTGGACAAAGACAGACGAGATATGCAAATAACAGATTACCAATTGGACACTGCTAATTTTGGGAGACCTACAAGGAATCAACAGATGAACCTCATTGATATTGTAGCATCCTCGACCAAATCTAGAATCATCAGAGATAAATAGAGGAAGGATGAACTTAAAGCCCAATTGGATCAGTTGCAAAAATTCTTGAAGGATGTCTCCACTCCGGTTTCTCAACAAGCTGCTGCCCTAGAGACCCCAATCTTACTGAGCAAGAAATAAGCTGATAACTTAGTGCAAATGAGAAGTAAGGTGGGGATGCTTGATAGGTGGATTGATCGACTCAATCAATAGGTTGGTGAGGTGCTGGCTAATAGTTTTAAAGTGCATGAGGGTGCACTAGAATTAGGAGAAGAAATAAATCAGCATGCTGAAGTCTTGGAAAAACAAGATGAGGAATATAGAGAACATGTCAAGAAATTAAAAGATATCAACAAAGTGCCAAAGCCAACTCTCTTGGAGCAATCAATCCTTGATGAGGATAATGGAGATTTTATTGAGAAAACATTAAGCATAATCAAGTTTAGATCCAAATTCATTTATGAGCATAAGAATGAAGTTCAAGAAGCCAGTAAGGACTTGAATGAATAGATTGATGAATTGGAGGTAGTGATTGCTATTTTGGTCAATGTGGATGTCCCTGTCAAAGAAGGTCTTCCTCTGAAAAAAATGAAGGAGAAATGGAGCAACAAATTTGAGGAATTGATGCAAAAAGAAGATGATGATGAAGACTTGTTGTTGGATAGACTCATGGACATCAAATATGAGGTGAAAGCTGCTAGGAGGGAGTTGATCAAATTGAAAGATATGCAAGAATTCTCCTCAACAAAGTTGAAAAGAATCAAGTTTGAAGATAATTGGGTAGATGGACCTAATGAGGACATTCTTCAATAAGTATTCTCCATCTATGATGAATATCTCCTTGATCAAGAAATGCAAGAATGAGCTGGTAGTAAAATGTTATGTTCTTGGTGGACAACTTCCTCTCCTCTCCTATTTTGCAAGGTTATGACATGAGTTGAACTCAAGCTCTCATCCAATAGTTCTACCTTCCTCCTTGGGCGTCAAATTTTGGACAACAGGATCATCAACCCTTGAACTGAAGATCAACCAGTATAGTTTCTTCATGCAGTTCCAACTCCTTGATTGGTGGATCTCAACTTTCGATTGAGAGAAATTTGTGCTTGGCATGCCTATATGTAATTTTGGGCTCCATTTTGTAAAGGTTGGCTGATTGAAGAAGGATTAGCCACCTAATGAGATAGCAGATAGTTGTTATAGTCTTAGGATTTTTACAAGTTTTAGTAAGATAATTTAAAAAGTCTATTGTACTTGGATAATTTTACAATTTTATACAATTTCATGTTATTGTCAATTTTGGACCTGAATGATAATGTTAATGAATTATAATCATTCGTATGCCAATGGATGTTGTGCATAATTGTTTTCTATTTGATGCAAATCAATAGGGGAAATCGAATCTAAGATTATTTCATTGAATTGTCTATGAATGGAATTCATTTATGTCTATTTGATTTGATTTTAGAAATGAGTGGGTGATATGTTTTGATCTTGAAGTAAAGTTTTGATGAATGGTTGTGATTGTTGAATTAGCACTATGAATGTATGCAATGGTATTGGTTATGCTATGGATTGCATCATGTTATGGTTTTGGTTAGTTGGAGAAACCCTCGTTAAAGTACATGTCTAGATGTGAAGAAGTTTATATTCATGTTTTACTGTTCTAAGGCTTTGTTCTATCTTTTTCTATTTATTTATACCCCGCCAAATGTAGGTTAATTGATATGATGCAGTTTGCATTCCTTTATACCAATAGGACCCTTGAATATTACAGTTGCATTGGCCATTGAGTAACATCAGCATAGTTGAGAACCAACTACCAAGACCTTGGAAGATAGATTGCTTTATGTTATCTTTCTTTTTCAGGAGAAATAGGATAGAAATATTCTATTTAACATTGTTGTGCTATTTTGACCATGAACAAGAGACATGAACAATTACCAAGTAATCATGTAATTTATGATCTTTGTAATTCCAAGAAATGCCCATACTCCAATTTCCACTTTAATTGATGTTCCACACGCGTGTCCATTCCAAATATTGATACGATTGACTAAGGGTGTGAAAGAATATTTCTTTGTACCCTTTCTATACATCTACATTAGTGGTTTGAGGGATTTAGTGTAGAAATCAAGAAAATCACACACAAAAATCACATAAATCATGATCTAGGGATGGCATATCAATCATTGAGCTCTACAACAATAACTGAGGTAGTTAAGCACCACCTTTTCCCCTTTGGATCTATGTGAATACATATTTAGAATGATCACCATTGACTTACATCTGGTAATTGTAGGCATTGAAAATGCATTATGGTATTGAAAGGGCATCAACAACATATTATGGATGTTTTGGTGCCTTTTCAAGGTTTGAAAGCACAACCAAAACTTTTATAGGGGATTCCATTTAAATTGGATGTGTGTAGGAATCCCCTAAACTGCACTTGTAAGGAAGACCATTTGAATTGACTAAATTCACAAATTTTCAATACTTTTTCTGATTGAGAAGTTTCGATAATGATGTAGCAAAAGAACAAGATGAAATCATTACGATGTCAATGTGACATCATCATAGACTAAAATGGTTCTAGATGGAATAACATCATGATGACATCATTAGGGTGAGATGACATCAACAATAAAACATGGTGATGTCAACATGATATGGCCCACAAGGAAATGCAATTGGATTGATTGGGAATTTATCTTTTAAAAGATCTGTTCAAATGGAAAGGGTGATCATTAGGGTGAGATGACATCGACAAAAGACATGGTGATGTCAACATGATATGGCCCACAAGGAAATGCAATTGGATTGATTGGGAATTTATCTTTTAAAAGATCTGTTCAAATGGAAAGGGAATCACCGTAAGAGGGGCTGGTGAGGAAATGATAACATTACAATGACACCACCTGAATACAACTTGCAAACACTTTCAAGTGAACCAAACATATACAAAAGGTCAAGGATCAAGTTCAAATGAACCTTGAATGTTTGTAATCATTTAAAGTTGGCATTATAATAGGTTAGATGCGGAAAAGACTAAGTGAACTAGATATGCCACCTTTTAAAATTGGGCAGCTCAAACAAACACCAAGATCTTGCAAAATCTTAATGATGCAAAAAACTTGAAGGGAATTGGGCATGTGAGAAAAGGCAACTAAATTGGATGAATGACTTTTAAAAGGGGGATGTTCACTTGGAATTCTTTCCGCAAAAGGTTAACTTGGTTATTTTTCTTCATTTTTTTCTTTTGTAAGGACTTCCAACCAGTCAGGTCCTTGTGAGGAAACCAAAGGGAACTAGACATGGTCCAAAGAGGCAAGAAAAACCCACCAAAAAAATCTCTCAATTCAATTCATTTGAAAAACTTCTAAAATATTTCCTTACCCTCTTGAGCATTACTTTAACATGGGGATCCAACTTAAAAAATATCTTAAATTGGTTATCAACAATGGGCAAGATAGGGTCAAATGCACAGTTATAGAGCAAAACAAAGCAAAAATGAGACACTTCAAAATGGGGTGCCAATAGGTTGAATTAATAACATGGGAAATATAGTGAATGCCAAATAACTAATGCAATGCAAGTTGAGTATGATTCCATACTATAATTGATAATTGAGATAAAGATAATATAAAAGTGATATATATTAATTGTTGAAACATTGTGTTTGATGCCAATTAAAATTGGTGAAAGTGATATTTGATGATACTTGATATAGATGTAAATTGATTCAAATAGATGCCTATGTCTTGTTTTTGGTCAATATATCAATGATTAGTGTCCTTAGATAATATCTTTAAATACGCAATTCTAAATATACAATTTTAATTTTTTTGTGCTCATACCAATAAATATAAATCATACCACAAAATTATTGATCTTAGAATTTTTATTTTTGATTTTTTCAAAAGAACTTAAACCATACACTAGACTCAAAAATACGTTTTGAAACAAATTATTTATAAAATCACCAAATTATCAGAAATACCAAAATAAACACTAAAATCATTAAAGATGAAACACATTTACAACTAAAAAATCAGTGTAACTTTCCTCCTCTACATCAATATACATTTTAAAAAGTCGAAGACAGTCAAATCTCACAAAACGCTATATTCTATTTCTTAAAATCCTTTTATTTTTTAAAAAGTTCTACTGGATAAAATGCACAATGTTGCTAGACCACCATTAAAAATCTTTACAAGAACTACAGCTTACGATAATAAGTATAACATAAAACATGGAACTGGCTGAAACTAAAATTAAATAGAAAACGAAAAAGAATGAATGGGGGGCAATAATATTAATAATAATCCATAAATCTGAATGCTAAGATAGAATGGAGATCTGAGTATGCCAACAAATTTTATTAACCCTGTTTCTCTCTATCAGAAGATTCTAGCCTTGTATATCACTAACTAAAAATAGAAGCGGTGATAAGCTTCACCAATGGAAGGTCGCCAGCGCCAATCCCACCAATACAAATATAGCAGAAGGTGCAAAAATAGTCCCTGCATTTTGAGCGTTTTCGGCACCAGGAGCTAAAGAGGGACTTTGTGGGGTAGGAGGACTTATCAATGATGGATTCGTTCCAGGGGTTCCAGCTGATGGAGGCGTAGAAACTACAGTCTCTGGCGCTGGGGCTAGGGAGGGCACCAAGGCGCTTGGGGTTGAAACAGGGGCTGGAGATGGAGCTGCACAAAATACAGAAAATTAACAATGATTAGATTCGCCCACAATTTAAAAACAATGTAATGTTTTCTAAATTTTTGAATCAAACTGAGTTAGAACGACATGATATATATTTTTTGATGTTGCTACAGCTATATAGTCTGTTACATGTTTTCGCCTGTGTTGAGGATGGGGTCCATGGAAGGAGTCCGAGCTGCTGGTTTCCACGTGCAGGTGGTCAGTTGAAAACTGGTTGCAGCTAAGGATGCAGTTCATGGAAGGGGCTTAGGCTCTTATTTTTATCTCATGGAATTGAAAAAATGCAGGTCGGAAGTAAAAGGAAAATTTACCTGTTAAATAGGACTGTAGCTGCATTTTTTTATGCCCGCCTAAAGCCCCTTTTATGTGAGGGAGTCTTAATTTCCAAACAAATATGGTTCATCTATTTGAACAGAGTTCCTACAATTTTTCATCTAAAATTCCCCATTTTCACTTTGAAAGCTTATTCACAAGTTACTGGGACACTTCAAATATGGAAACCTGTTCAGCTTCCTTCTGGTGATGGGGTTAGAGCCATGGCGAAAGATAGATAGTTACCTAGCGAAGTCGGTGACATAACTGGCGATGTCGCCGGAGACATAGTCGGTGACATAACTGGTGATGTCGCCGGAGACATTGTCGGTGACATAACAGGCGATGTAGCCGGAGAGATCGTCGGTGACATAACTGGCGATGTAGCCGGAGACATAAGTGATGACGCAGCTGGTGATTTGGCTGGAGACACTGCTAGTACCGGTGATTTGGCTGGAGACGTTACTGGTGATTTTACTGGAGACGTCGCTGTTGGAGAAGACGCTGCAAAATAAAATACAAAAAGCACCATCACC
This sequence comes from Sequoia sempervirens, assembly GCA_007258455.2. NCBI lineage: Eukaryota > Viridiplantae > Streptophyta > Pinopsida > Cupressales > Cupressaceae > Sequoia > Sequoia sempervirens. The sequence continues at coordinate 47,367 of VDFB02294127.1, forward strand.
AAACATGTATATTGCAAATTTCCAAGTGAGATGAGAGGGTCGAATCCCGCCGCCGGTGCCCATATCTCAGAGAATAAATGACCATATAAATATTACTGTAATTTAAAAAAAAAAGATCTTAATCACTGGAAATAATTTCCTATCGGACAGAGGACAGCCAGAAGAGCGGTAGTCATACTTGCAGACTTGCAGCGACTAAATATTTATATACAATTACTTTAATAAAAAGCCAAATTCAGATTTCTACCGAAGAGAGCGTATCAGGCGTGTTAGCCACAGAAGTGCCAGGACCAGTTGCATTTAACACAGTAAAACCCTTGTTAAAACCCAAAACAAAACCAAAAAAAAAAGAACTTCCAGTAAACAAAAAGGTAAATTTAAAACAGAATAGAAGCTAAAACAAATTTAATGGCCCCTGAAACATAGAATACGAAGTACTAAATCCCTTGCTGGATTCACTAAACAACGATTGATTTATATTTCCGGACGCCACTAAATGCACCCTAACATGAAAAACAAACTACTAAATCCGCAGACGCTACCAATCGTAGCCTAACATCCATAGCTCTACAACTGAGAACCTAATTTTCAAACAATTTTGGAATCAGCAAATACATTAAACGATCTATTGGTACCTAATCCTATAAAAGTCGTCAAAGAAACAGAGCAAACAGAAAGAAAAACCCTTGGAAAGCAAAGAACAGGACAAAACAGAACCATAACGAACAGGCTAAAACCGAGCACATAAAAACATGAATTCAAGATAGTAATTGCTGGATCCAGTGCTTAAACTTGGAGTTCTTTGAGTTAAGGTCTAAAAAAAAAATTTATCAATATTTTAGATCATATTTTATTATCTATTTTCAACATAAAAGAGAAATGGAATGAAATGTTGATGAAAGAAGAAAAAGATTTACACAATCAAATAAAAAATTGAAAGTATAAAATATTTATGTCTTTAAATGAAGGCAAACAGAGTCCTCTTGTGAAAAAAATGAGTTATAAAGCAGGTTATTCGAAGCTTAAATTCGTCAGCCTGTGAAAAAAAAGCATTCAGAGCACACACTGCGTTTGGAGAACGATTTACCTGTGGTACATTGACTAACAGACGGGGTCTTGACATTGCAAGCTGCAGGAAGAAGCAAAGCCTGTGTTCTATTGATTTGCAACCCCAGAGAATTACTAGGATCCAGCAGCAAGCACAGACAAGACACCTTTGTTGTAACAACCGTCGAAAGCGCAGTACAACAATCCTTATCCGGCTTAGTCTGATTAGTCGGCGTCGTGACAAACTTCAAACACGGCGCAAGCGTTGTGATGTAGCTCAGACAATCCGGGGAAGGAGACGGCGCAGGCGTCTGTGCAACCACGCTCCCGAACAACGCCATCGCAACAAAGCAAATCACAGCGATCCTCTTCATTTTTCGCACAGAACACAATTCTCAAATCAAAATGCAGATCACAGGGTCGAGTCGCTTCCCAGGCGCAGCTCACCAAAGGTACAGCAACCCTCGCTAAGGTGGTGAAGTACGGCAAAGTTGTAAACGCGGTGTGCTTATAAAGAAACCAGGTCTCTGCTCCCACCACTAACAACAGTAAAGAGGGGCTTTCGGCATAGCGTGTGAAGCAGTTCGAGCAGAGAGTCAAATGAGGGCGATTTCACAGGGTGGTCCCCTGAGGTATAAAGACTGCAGGGGTCGGATACGATTTTTTCTTCAATATCAGTCAAGTCCTTGCACGCGGTCGGTTTGGATACGTCGGCGAATGTAATCCGGCTTCGCAGAACACAACAAAATTTCTTTACTTGAGAATAAATAGTAACTCCTTCCTATTTTTCTCGGGAATAAATACTCTTTATAAAGGTCGCACTAAAGGCGATTTGGACTCCTCATTTCATGCTAATTTCTCGCCGCCACGTCACTGGACCCACAGTACGGAAGATTCAAGTTAGATTTCCTCCATTTCTGCCACGAGAACTTGTGTTCTCACGGCTGTGTCCAAGCAATTCTTATTTGGGGTTGAATTTATTATTTATTAGTCCCTACTGGTAGGCAGGGATACTATTGCATTCGCCCGGAATGCATTTAACCGGTAGCATTGACCAATCACGTTTCGCCATTTAACATATTATTATTTTTTTGTATAGTTTGAATTTGGAGAGCTATTTTATATATTGGAAAATTAACATTTATCTATTTTTCTATTCGTTCGAGTAGCTTTATAAATTATTTTCATTTTACAAATTCGAGAAAATGCGAATGCATAAATTGATTAAATAAATTTAAGCAAAGGCATAGTTTAAAAGTTGGCAGCTAGAGGTACGTAATCCATGAATGCAGATTAAATGCATTAAAATATCAGGAAACTGCGACTGCATAAATTGATTAATTAAAATTAAGCAAAGACATAGTTTATCAAACTGGCGGGTAGACGTACGTAATGCATGAATATAAATTAAATGCATTGAATGGCATCTGGCTCGAGGTGAAGGCGGTGGAATGGCTTGGAGGCCACGCGTGGCCAAGGTACTTTGGTCGTTTAATATAGAGTTAAGTTACTTGGTATGCATTTCTATTACTTTGTGTGTGTTGTTTTTGTCTTCTGTGAGCGCCTGTTTTGAGGGAGAGTTTTAGCGACTGAGCAGGAGATGTTATAGTTGCAGAGTCCAAACCCAAAAACGAGTTATTTGAGGTGATAATTTGGTATTTTGTAGTTGCAGAGTTGCACGCTGAACAGTGAGAGACGAATTGCTTGAGGTCAGAAGAGGTAACCTTTCATTTTTTTTGTCTATTTGATACAAGAAATGCAAGTAGGGTTTCATAGTCCTTTAAGGCATTCATATACTTTGATTATAAATTCATATTTTAAACTAGTTTTAGTATTGTTTATTCAAATTTCTTGTTGAAATGTGAAGGTTTCATCTGCGTTTGATAGGAATAATGTAGAAATGCTCTTGTGCATTTTATTTCATGCATGTGAGCCCTGTCAAGTTTGTATATTTTTTATTACTGCAAAGCAGTCCCATAAAGAAGGCTTTCGAACCAAAATTATGTCAACATGTGCGATAATAAGAGCTTTCAACCAATGAGTCGATAGTGTGTTGTTGCTTTGAGCTTTTCTGTTGTCATCAAAGCATAAAGGATAGAGGGGTTCTATTAAAAGTCGTGGTTGTTGTCCTCGTAGGCATAAATCTGTATATTAAACTACTTTTAGTATTATCTATTCAAATTACTTGTTGAAATGCGAAGGTTTCATCTATGTTTGATAGGTATTATGTAGAAATCCTCTTGTTCATTTTACTTCATACATGTGAGTCCTAGAGAGTTTGTATTTTGTTGATTGCTGCAAAGTGGTCCCATAAAGAGGGCTTTGAAACCTAAATTATGTCAACATGTGCGATAATGAGAGCTTTTCAACAATGAGTCGACTGTGTGTTGCTTTGAGCTTTTCTGTTTTCATGAAAGCATAAAGGATAGAGGAATTCTGTTAAAAGTCGTCGTGGTTGTCCTCATAGGCATAAATGCAAACAATGGGAGCATAAAGAATGCAGTAGAAACCTTTTTCCTGCCAGCAAGCATAAAAATTCTGTCAGATGTCATCGTTACTATTTTTGTATCTTGGGGTTATAAAAAACTATGTCAAAAATGTTATAGAATCCAAAATACAATGTTGCCATAGAGCAGTTAAGTAATATTGCTTGATAGAATAGTTGTAGGCTTTATGCAAAAGAGCAATCAAATCCATTGCTAGAAGATTTGTGGTCCAAGAATCTATGGCAATTAGTTTGTGTAGTTAATCTGATCTACATTTATACTTGTTTCTCTTGAATCTAGAAAAATGCTTGCTAATGTTTTAATGGTTTTCACTATTAGTATCCATCGCAGTAGTACTATATATTGCTATTCTTTTAGAAAAAAAAAACACATGGTTTTTGTTTTCTAATCAAAGTTTTTTACATGGTGCAATGCTTTTGGTTGGAAGAAAAGAGGTCGTGTAGCGGCCTAGCTGTGGCAAATTCTTCAAGCAAGTAGTACAAAGTGAGTTTCTAGAATGAACCTTCTCCTTTGTTTACAATTGCATATAGTAGACAGAGAAAAAGGTTAATTCAAGATTCTCACTGTATTGATTGTACTTGTAATCATATCGTTGCTTTTTGTTACAAGGACAACTTTGCAAATGGGTATTGTGAGTGGCATATGCTATATGGTTCATAAAAATTAAGCAGTTGGGGTTCAAAAGTAGATCTTTGTTGCAGTGGCATGATCTCAGAAATGCAATAATTATCCAATCAATTTTTTTGGTGGCTGATTGCACTTTATAATTTAAACCTGCCTTTTTTAATTTTGAGAGTTTGATTCTGAATCCATATGCATACTTTGATTAAAACTATTGGCTAAAGGTGCATAATTCATTTATGCAAAAATAATGCATTTAATGGCATCTGACTAGAGGCGAGGCTGTTTTGATTGCTAATTAGTCTTTGAATATATAACAATTAAAAGAGATAAATAAGTATAATTATCCTTGACCACATTTCACATTTTGACCTTTCAATCAAAGTCAATTAACAAAGTAGCAGTTAGACCTGCAGAAGGTTCAAGGACTATGCTGGTAGAAAAACATATTTTGGACAGTGGCTAGATAGTTTGTTGAAATTGCTTTACAAACTTTGAAGCAAATGCATTTTTCTTTCTGTTTGCTTTCATTGTACATCTTAAATGGAAGTTGGGTTTCGCATTGTTGCGATGCATTTGGATACTTTGATTGTAAAATCATAGTTTAGATCATTTTAAGTGTTATCGATTCAAACCTTTCCTTGAAATACCAAGGATTCATCTGAATCTTGGAGGCAACATACAGCTGTCTATAATTATCCTTGGCCACATTTTACATTTGACCTTTCAATCAAAGTCAATTAACAAAGTAGCAGTTAGACCTAAAGAAGGTTGAAGGAGTATGCTAATAGAAAACCATATTTTGGACAATGGCTAGACAACCTGTTGAAATTGCTCTACAAACTTTAAAGCAAATGCATTTTCCCTTCTGTTTACTCTCATTGTACATCTTAAATGGAACTTGGGTTTCACATTGTTGCAATGCATTTGGATACTTTGATTGTAAAATCATAGTTTAGATCATTTTAAGTATTATTTATTCAAATCTTTCCTTGAGATACGAAGGATTCATCCGAGTCTTGTAGGCAATAAACAATTGTCCTATAAAGAGAGCTTTGGAACCAATGAGCTGTCATAAAGGATAGAGGAATATTTTCAAATATTGTGGTTATTGTCCTCATAGGCACACATGCAAAATATGGAAGCATATAGAAAGCAAGTTAACTCTTTAATAATCCCATGAAACATAGTCTTTGTATGCATCCATGCATACAGGTTTGCATGTATATATGTGTGCATGTAATTATGTATATATGAATGCATGTATCTATGTTACCATGTATGTATGTGTGTATATAACAGATTACTATTGTATTTGCTTTAAATGCTTTTTTGTGGATGGTGCCAGCTAGCCATCTAGTCATATTGTCGTTGTTGTACATATTGCTTTTAAAGATATATGAACTCAATTTCGTGAGTTATATTTCATATTGGTAAATTGGCATTTATCTGTTTTTGGAAGCCATGGGAGTAGCTTTTAGAATCGTGATTTTTTAAAATGCTTGTCAAAATGCAAATGCATAGGTTCATTGATGGCTATGTGCTTTCATGCATATATGCATATTTATAGGATTCATTGCTATCATGTAAAGGCCACATAAATATTCATTCCCCAAGCCCATATAGTCATTTCAATATATGCATATATTAAGAGATCTATTGATACATGGATATGTGCATCCATGGATACATGGACGCATATATAGGTGTAACCATGTGATCATGTATGTATGTGTACATCCATGCATGTATCTATGCATCTGTGCATTGAGGCATGTGTGCAGCTATATGTCTATGAATACATTTTATCCAGTAATCAATGTTAATTAATAGACTAGCACTCGTACCTAGAGAATGTTCAAGGATTGTGCTCATAGAAAACCATATGCATATCAATATGTTAGAGACCATGTATCTATGCATGGGTGTGTATAGATGCTAATTGTTCTGAATTTTGGTTGCATGTGATTGCATTAAACAATTAAGAATAAGTGTTGGATAATTGAAGTAAAATGATGCCATTCAGTTAGCAGATCAATTTTTCCCAGCCCTTTACATGTTAACTAAGAGTCTTGAAGCTTTTACTGTTCATTGGCAGACTTTGATGCTTAAATGTGATAGTATATGTAGCATTTTACCCAATAGCTCTATCATTCATGATGATTTAGGCAAGTTCATATTTCCTCATTCATCCTTGTATTGTCTCATATCTAAATAATTAGGCAACTGCTAATTAGCCTTTAAGTACATAGCAATTCAAAGAAAGAAATGATTGCAATTAGCCTTGTGTACATTTGAACTATTAATCAAAGGAAATTAACAAACTAGCCCTAGAAAACCATGTCCGTGTTAATTTGTTGAATACCATGTATTTGTGCATGGGTGTATATGGATGCTATGAGTTGTGATTTCTACCATTATGTAGCGCTTACTATTACTTGTACAGCCAAGCGATATGCAAGCAAAATTCATAGTTCATAGCAACTAGATACATTCAAGGACAAATACAAATCAAGGTTGTTGGCATCTTGATAAGACAGATGATGAGATACATCCAATTAATGTATGACACATCTTATTGAATAAAGATGATTTGGTTAGGTAGGTTACATATGAGAATCCTTACTGGTGTGTGGCTAATGCTTTCTTTGATTGAAGACTTGCCAAGAAAATTACATGGCAATACTATTAGAAAACAGGTAGAATTAGATTAATTGATTGACTATAATTTTGGTTCCAAAGCTCTCTTTATGGGACCACTTTGCAGCAATAAAAAAAATACAAACTCTACAGGTCTCGCATGCATGGAGTAAAATGAACAAGAGGATTTCTACATAGTACCTATCAAACGCAGATGGAACCTTTGCATTTCAACAAGAAATTCAAATAGATAATACTAAAAGTAGTCTAAAATACAAATTTATGCCTTTGAGGACAACCACAACTTTTAACAGAACCCCTCTCTCGTTTATGCTTTGATGACAACGGAAAAGCTCAAAGCAGCACACTGTTCACTCATAGTTCAAAAACTCTCATTATCGCACGTGTTGACATAATTTTGGTTCCAAAGCCCTCTTTATGGGACCACTTTGCAGTAGTCAATAATATAGAGACTTTACAGGGCTCACATGCATGAAGTAAAATGGAGAAGAGGATTTCTACATAATTCCTATCAAATGCAGATGAAACCTTCACATTTCAACAAAAAACTTGAATAAATAATACTAAAAGTAGTTTAAAATATGAATTTATAATCAAAGTATAACAATGTCTTAAAGCACTATGAAACCCTACTTGCATTTCTGTTTACATGTCCCTGGTTTAAACATTTAATTATTGGTTCTCGATAATGGAATGAAATGAACTTGGACAAATGGAAATAGAATGACCCCATGGAATTGAAACATCAATGTTTGCATGGCTTTAACATGATAATAGATTTGTGTGCATGAGACTTATTTGAATCTCAAATGTCATAGTGTATGTGGCATATTAGCTAGTTGGCTTAGCATGATAGCTTTCAAACAAGTTAATTCAATGATCGATCAAGCTAATTGGATGATGAATTAATTGTGTTCCATGGTTAGTCATTACTAATTATTGGTCATCTTTATCCTCCAAATCAGATAAATCAATGTTGCTTATTCACATTCACAGATACACAATCTTTCTAAACATTTTGCGTGCTTTTAATAGGAAAAGAGCTTTAGAACAGGATATGTGCATTCATCTAAGCATCATAAGATGTAGATTTCTGACAGAAATAATGGTTTGTAATGCTGTCATGAATATGCATAGCAAATATAGAAGCACAAGTAAAAACATTTAAACAATTTGACAGAATTCCTTGAACAAATGTTGACTCTTGGTGTGTAGTGATTGCAAATTATGCAAAGAATTATTTGTCAAAAAAGGCTTTTTGCAAACATTCAAGCAAATCAACTAAATAGCTGATCAAGTTAACTGTGAATCAAGTTACTTGACTAATCAATGAAACTAGTTCATTGATAGATCAGTTTTCTTGAGTAGTTAATTATAGTTAGTTAAAAAACATTTTTGTACACCAAATCAATTAAACCAATCATGGCCATTCATATGCAAAAAAAAGGAATTTCTTGAAAAGGCTTTATAGAAAAGGAAGCAAATGCAATTGCTATGTGTAAAATGAAATTGGAAAACCCTCACCAACATCTTCCTTTTTGTTTCTTGTGCTACAAATATTCAACAGGCTATAGCTGTCCATATTAATTGTATCCCTTCGTCTATGTTGAAGCCATATGTTTATTCTATTGCTTTCGCTATTATTTCATGAAAGCGAAAGTGTCATAGTATATGTGGCATAGCAGCTAATAAGTCCATCTCACATTTTGCTCATGACAATTTAATTTGTCTCATCTGTCTTTGAATCATTAATCAAAGTCAATTAACAAATAAGTCAATCTTACACTTGACTCATGCAAATTAGGTCAATTCTATCTCTTACTCATTAATGAAATTAACTAATCAGCTTAACAAGATAGCTTTGAAAAAAGTTAGGTTAGTGATCAATCAAGCTATTTGACTGATAAGTCAATTGAGTTCAATAGTTAATCATAGTAATAGCAAACAAATGCTTGTTAGATGATGTCATTGTTGAAACCCTGCTTGCATTTCTGTTTGCATCTGTGTGGTTTAAACATTTAATTATTGGTTCTTGATAATGGAATGAAATGAACTAGGACAAATGGAAATTGAATGGCCCCATGGAATTGGAACACCAATGTTTACATGGCTTTAACATGGTAACAGATTTGCGTGCATGAGACTTATTTGAAACTCAAATGTCATACTGTATGTGGCATATTAGCTAGTTGGCCTAACATGATAGCTTTTAAACAAGTTAATTCAGCGATCAATCAAGCTAATCGGCTGATGAATTAATTGTGCTCCATGGTTAGTCATAGCTAGAACTATTAGTCAGCTTTATCCTCCAAATCACTTAAATAAATCTTACTTATTCACATTCACAGATACACAATCTTTCTAAATATTTTACGTGCTTTTAATAGAAAAGGAGCTTTAGAACGACATATGTACATTCATCTAAGCATCATAAGACATGTATTTTTGACAGATATAATGGTTTGAAATGATGTCATGAATATGCACACCAAATATGGAAGCACAAGCAAAAACATTTAAACTGTTTGACAGAATCCCTCAAAGAAATGTTCGCTCTTGGTGTGTAGTGATTGCAAATTATGCAAAGAACTATTTGTCGAAAAGGGATTTTTGCAAACATTCAAGCAAATGAACTAAATAGCTGATCAAATTAACTGTGAATCAAGTTACTTGACTAATCAATGAAACTAGTTCATTGATAAATCAGTTTTCTTGAATAGTTAATTATAGTTAATTAAAAAACATTTTTGTACACCAAAACAATTAAACCAATCATGGCCATTCATATGCAAAAGAAAGGAATTTGTTGCAAAGGCTTTATAGACAAGGAAGCAAATGCAATTGGTAGGTGTAAACCGAAATTGTAAAAGCTTCACCAACATCTTCCTTTCTGTTTCTTATGCTACAAATATTCAATAGGCTATAGCTATCCATATTAATTGTATCCCTTTGTCTATGTTGAAGCCATCTATTTATTCTATTGCTTTCGCTATTATTTCATGAAAGCTCAAATGCCATAGTATATGTGGCATAGTAGCTAATAAGTCCATCTCACATTTTTCTCATGACAATTTAATTTGTCTCATCTATCTCTAAACCATTAATCAAAGTCAATTAACAAACAAGTCAATTTTACACTTAGCTCATGCAAATTAAGCCAATTCTATCTTTTACTCATTAATAAAATTAACTAATCAGCTTACCAAGATAGCTTTGAAACAAGTTAGGTCAGTGATCAATCAAGCTATTTGACTGATGAGTCAATTGAGTTCAATAGTTAATCATAGTAATAGCTAGCAAATCCTTGTTTGATGATGTCATTGTTGAATTTTCTTTTGTTTCTCTCTCTGCACTTCTGCTGCAGCTTGAAGCAATGATGCTTCATGGTTCAAGTATAAAGTGTAATTGGAAACCTTTGTTGACTTACATTCATTGATTTAAATCTGATTGGAAACCATACTTGCAGTAGTTCTTTACGCTCGATGCAAAACAACAATCTAGTTAAAATGCATAGCAAAAGCCTATAGAGAACCATGCTCGCACTTATGCATTTGGAATTCAAGAACCTATGATAAATAGACTGCTAGGTTAATCTATCTCCAACTGATACTTGTTTCCATTGAATCTAAAAATAAACTAGCTGGTGTATTTTGGTGTTTTGACTATTAGTATCCATTACACTATCACTGTCATCCATTGCAATTATAATTTTGGGAGTTGTTTGTACAAATGTGTTTTCATGCATTGTGAAACCCAATTTGCATTTCTGGGATAAAATGAAGCAAACTAAATAAAAGTAGCAGTTTGTTGCCTTGAGTAACTTGTCTCTTGGTATTCATTCAACGAGCAGAGGAGCTTTTGCTTTGTCACTGTAAACGTCCCCTTTCTATTGATAAAAGCTGTCAGTTTTCTAAACTATGTCTTTGCTTAAATTTATTTGTATATGTCATCTTCTTCTAGACTCTCAGTAAAAAAAGAATCTCCATATTCTACCACCAAAGAAAATGCATTAACGTCAAAGGAGTTTGAAATTGAAGATAACAAACCTAACAACACTCGCTTGGCTAAACTGTTTTGTATAGTGACAATTTTATTGGCTCCTAGTGTCAAGGAAATAATACTCATGCATTCGGTTGAAATGCTTTTAACTGGCAACATTGGGCAATCACATTTTTCCATTTAACATATTACTTATTTTTTTGTATAGTTTGAATTTGGAGAGCTATTTTATATATTGGAAAATTAGCATTTATCTATTTTTCCTATTAGTCTGAGTATCTTTATAAATCATTTTCGTTTAAAAAATTCAGGAAAATGCAAGCGCATAAATTGATTAAATAAATTTAAGCAAAGGAATAGTTTAAAAGTTGACAGCTAGAGGTACGTAATCCATGAATACAAATTAGATGCATTAAAATATCAGGAAAATGCGAGTGCATAGATTGATTTAATAAATTCAAGCAAAGACATAGTTTACAAAACTGGTGGGTAGATGTATGTAGTGCATGAATACAAATTAAATGCATTGAATGGCATCTGGCTCGAGGTGAAGGCACTAGAATGGCTTAGAGGGCACGTGTGGCTAGGGTACTTTGGTCATTTAATATAGAGTTAAGTCACTTGCTATGCATTTCTATTACTTTGTGTGTGTTTTTTTTTGTGCTTTGTAAGCTCTAGTTCTGAGGAAGAGTTTGTAGCCACTGAGCAGGAGATGTTACAGTTGTAGGGTTCAGACCTAGAAACGAGTTACTTGAGATGATAATTTGTTATTTTCCACAGTTCCTTTCCATTAAATTGCATAATGGAGCTGTGTTTCATAGTGCTTTAGTTCACTATCACTATCACTTTCTGCCTAATGTGTCGGTGCATGTATGTATGTATGCATGTCTCTATGTGCATATGCATTTACCTATGTGCTTATCTATGTAGACATTTGTAGATGCATATATGCATGTATGCATGTGACTCTAGATATATCTATGCATATATGTATGTGTATAGATGCATCTATGTGTTTATGCATGCAATCATATGGATGCATATATGTTTATGTCCATACATGCATTCATCTGTCTTTACATGGATGTATTTGTACATATATATACATATGCATACATATATGTGTGTGCCGATATGTCTTTTCTAGGAAAGATTTTACAGTGACAAGGCAAAGGTTGTCATGGTTCCAAAAGAGGACACTTGCAGACAAGCTACTCCAGTCAATAAATAGTTTCTTTCATTAGTTTTCTTTTATTTTAACATCCATAGGCACATTGGGTTTCACAATGCTCAGCCTACGCTATTCTTCAGAGACTAGTTGCTTGGACAAGCAATAGTCTATTGTCCAAAGTACAATGTGAGAGCTTAACAATAACTTGGCACTTATGATTCCTCTAAAGATTGCATATCTTCAATTATTGCAGAACTGTTCCATAGTGCAAGCTTTACAGCCATTGTTCTATTAGCATGTCCCATAATGGGGCCTTACAAACAATATGAGGACAATGTGTTGAGAGGACTTTACAAACTATCAGGAAAATGCAATTTACAGATATAAGCCTAAACTCCACAATTGCTTTCATCTCTCTCGTTGTCATTGAAGCATAAAGCAAAGAGGATTTTTTCGCAATTTCTATTTTTTGTACTTTTACATGATAATTCACCTTATTGATTAACGAATCAAATTATCTTAATTAATTAATTTTATTTTTCCTTTTGTCATTTCATATCTAATTAATTAGGTAACCGTTGAATAGTATTTATATACATAATAATTAAAACAAAGAAATAATTATAACTATCCTTGTGCACATTTGACCCATCAAACAAAGTCAATTAAAAAATCTGACTCCACTTGTTCATTGATAGTATTGGCATGCAATTTCCTTGAAAAGTCTTCAAAAAGAGAATTACTCACACACCAATAAGGATTTTGATTTGTAACGTTCCTATCCAAATCATCTTCATTGAATAAGATATTGTGGCATACATTAATTGGATGTATGTCACCATCTTTCTTATCAGGATGCCAACAACCTTGGTTTGTATTTCTCCCTGGGTGTATCTAAATGCAATGAGCTATGAATTGTACTTGCATGTGGCTTCATTGCACAAGTAATAGTAAGTGCTACATAACGGTACAAAATAAACTTATGCATATGGAAATGAAATGAACCCATTTAGTTAGAAAATCAATATTTACGTTGCTTTCACTATTAAGTGATAGCTGGTTTGGCATTAAACAATAGCTAGAAATTGTTTCTAATGGCTAAAGGTGCATAATTCATTTATGCAAAAACAATGCATTTAATGGAATCTGACTAGAAGCAAGGCTATTTGGATTGCTAATTAGTCTTTGAATATATAAAAATTAAAAGAGATAAATAAGTATAATTATCCTTGGTCTCATAAAAATAGGCTTGGAATGAAAATTATGTCAACATGTGTGATAATGAGAGATTTTTCCTTGAACCTTGTTATATATTCAAAGAGTAACTAGCAATGCAAACAACGTTCCCTCTAGTCAGATGCCATTCAATGCATTGAGTTTGTATCATTGGATTATGTACCTTCAACCACTAGTTTGAATCAAAGTATGCATATGGATTTAGAATCAAAAGCTCTTTCCTGTGAACCCATTTTTAATTTGTGTATGCATTTGCCCCAAATGCTTTTAACCAGCAGTATTGGCCAATCACATTTTTCCATTTAACATATTACTTTTTTTTTGTATAGTTTGAATTTGGAGAGCTATTTTATATATTGGAAAATTAGCATTTATCTATTTTTCTATTCGATTGAGTAGCTTTATAAATCATTTTTGTTTTACAAATTCAGGAAAATGTGAACACGTAAATTGATTAAATAAATTTAAGCAAAGGCATAGTTTAAAACTTGGCGGCTAGAGGTACGTAATCCATGAATGCAGATTAAATGCATTAAAATATCGTGAAAAATGTGAGGCAATGCATGAATGCAAATTAAACAACAGATATTCGATGGCGAAACCGAAGCGCCTCCTACCAAAACGTCACCTTGGTCATTTATCATGGCTGCTTCAAATTCCGCCATCATCTCAGACATTGTGTGTGTTGTTTTTTGTGTTCTGTAAGCCTGTGTTCTGAAAACCTAGATTCTACAATTGCTTTGAGCTTTTTCGCTATGATGAAAGCATACAGGATAAAGGAATTTTGTGAACTATTATAGTTAATGTGCTCATAGGCACATATGCAAAATATGGAAACATATACAAGGGAAGCGAATTTTTCAAAAAAACTCCTCAAAGAAATGTGGTCCCATGGAATGCAATAAGTGTTCACAATGGACACTTTAGTTTTTGAAGACTTTAGTTTTTGCATGTTAACTTTGCTAGATAATGCAATTTGGCATGAACAAAGTTGAAGCCATAACATGAACAATAGAACTATTCAACACTGAACTCTATAATACTTAAATGTTGTGGTGACTATCATACTATTAGTTCAATGTTCATGACCTTTATCTACTCAAAAGTTCTTGCTCATTCATCTGAGTCTTGTAGGCAATGTGCAACTGTCCTATAAAGAGAGCTTTGGAACCAATGAGCTATCATAAAGGATAGAGGAATATTGTCAAATATTGTGGTTATTGTCCTCATAGGCACACATGCAAAATATGGAAGCATATAGAAACCAAGTTAACTCTTTAATAATCCCATGAAACATAGTATTCGAATAAACAATACTAAAATTAGTTTAAAATACGAATTTATAATCAAAGTATATGAATGCCTTAAAGCACTATGAAACCCTACTTGCATTTCTTGTATCAAATAGACAAAAAAATGAAAAGTTACCTCTTCTGACCTCAAGCAATTCGTCTCTCACTATCCAGCGTGCAACTCTACAACTACAAAATACCTTGCTCGGCCACACAATAGACCACTATGAAATATAACAGAATTACACTGGTGCATGCATATGCAAAAAAAAAAGTTCTATATTATAGGGTACACAAATAGCAATAAGTATTTAAAAATTATAAAATGCAATTTACATTTTAAGAAACAAAAGTTCTTACTTGGGTTGTTTCTCGTTCAAATGAATGTACATAAGAATTCTGTTTTGCTTTTATGAATAGCATAGTATATTTCACTCACTATACTCATTTATCTAAATTGTCCTTGTAATAGGGATCAATGCTCTAAATTGTATTTAAACAATCATGCACAAACTGCACGAGGGGAAATTTCTTGTGCCTATCACTATTTATACATTTCTACAAGTATACTTGATCGTTTGATAGCAAATTGCAAGGTCAGTTTTCCAAATTGTCTTTTTTCTTTTCTTGAAATGCAATTGAAATTCTTCAATATAATAACTGCATAAAGTTCTCTTCCATGTATTCATTTTGTCATCTTGTATTCCTCATTTCTTTGAACATAAATCATTTAGAAAGCTGCTTGCGCATATACAAATAGGAAAATGCATTTTCCACAATTACAATAGTAATTTATCTTCGGACAATAGAACAGGTTTTGCTTATGTGTTAATAAGTTATACTTCCTCTATACAATATCCATAGAATAGAATGAACTGCTAGCATGCAATTTTTAAACCCTGTTTGCAGTTTTAATAGCCTATAGAGTCATAAGTCTTTGTTTTGTGTCAACTAGTTTTTACCTATATGCATTTAAGGCAATTTTTTCATAGGACTGCTTATATCTATGGCAAGTTGCTGTGCAATATGTAAGTTAACGTATGTTTAATCTTCCTGTATTGCAAATAAAATCCTATAAAGTTAATTTCAAAAGCTAACACAACACATGAGTACAATGAATGATGTACTATGTAACTCATAGACATGACGCAATCTTTTTCCATGGTCTTGCTTACATGCAAAATGACATTATCCACAATTATTTTTTGCTCACATTGCCAATTTCACTGTGTGCTTTAAACCTCTAGAGTAAGAGAAAATTGAGGAAAGAAACTATTTATTGTCTCAAGTAACTCATTTCTGGTTCTGGATATTGTAACTATAACAAAATCTGCTCAATCGCTAAAAACTCTCCCAGAACAAATACTTGTAGAATAGAAAAACAATTTGTGCAAAGTAATAGTCATGCTTAACGGCTGACTTAAGTCTATAACAAATGAGCAAAGCAGCCTGGCTATACATGTCCACCAAGCCATTTCAACAGTTTCTTATCCACCCACATGCTATTTAATGCATTTGCTTTGCATGTATGCACTGTGCGCCTGCACCTCTGAGTTTCAATCTCTTCTTTTAATTATTTAATCAATCTATGCCTTCACTTTTGCTTAATGGACCTATGCCTTTCCATTTTCCTCAAATTTTTTAAACACAAATGATTTTAAAAGCTATTCCCACAAATAAGAAAAGCCATAGATCTTCTTTGATCAAACAATGCTTTTGCATTTCCCTAATTTTCTTTAAACAGAAATGATTTTTGAAACTATTCTCTACATGCCACTTAATTCATGTTTATCTGAATAGCTTTTAAAATCATTTTTTCTTTGAAAAAAACCAGTCACTGAGAAGTACATAGAAACAAAGGAATCCAATTACACAAAACATTTAAATACCATAGACTGAGATTGACAATGTGAGCAAAAAAGATTCTTTTCGACCATTTGTTGCATGTAAAAAAAGCTACCTAAAAATATTGTTTTGTGTTTGTGGCATTGAAAGTATACATCATGCATTGTACTCATTTATCCACTTTTTCAATGCAACAGGAATAAGTACATACAATTCTGCTGGGGGACAATGGATAACAAGGCCAGGTTGAAGAATTAATACTATTTTCCCCTTGTGCTTCTATTAAATTGTTTGTTGTGTGGTATGTTACGTAGGCTTCTGCTACTACTCAAGATCCATTTTCCAACATACATAGAGATTATTAACTTCCAAGATGCTCAACAACATGATTAATACTATGGAATGCTATTGAGGAAAAGCACATAGGCGACGATGTAAACAATTATAGATTTTGTAATCTAGATAATAGAGTTAGATGCTATTCATACACAACATTTTCCATTCTCAAACACATTAGGATACACGAGACACAAAGAAAATGATAGACATTGACACCTATGAATTAACAAAGCACCTCCAAATATCAAACATTGACTACGTGCTTAAGGGCGAGGGACTTTGCAGATTGAGTACTTTTGCATACAATATTGGTGATTGTTTGTTTGACTCATTACAACTATTGCTTAACAATCGCTACACATCAATTCAACTACAAAATGGAGCTATAGATTACTTCTTGAATTTCCTTCAAAACAAGGACAAAGAAGCAATAAAATCATACAACTATGAACTAGACCCTGATACTCTATATACATTGCACGAAGTACATGACCTGTAAACATATTTTCGCAGAATGCGATTATCTGCAAAGCCACAAGTAGATTGCACAGAAAGTGGATTGTGGGGTGACCTATTTTGCA
Source organism: Sequoia sempervirens (assembly GCA_007258455.2). Lineage (NCBI taxonomy): Eukaryota > Viridiplantae > Streptophyta > Pinopsida > Cupressales > Cupressaceae > Sequoia > Sequoia sempervirens. The sequence goes on from VDFB02294127.1 coordinate 64,666, forward strand.
TTCACTGGATATCCAAGTGGTTGAATATACAAATATCCCTTTGGTCAAGAACAACAGCAAGAAGGTACTTACAGTTTAATAGTTCTGATTACAAAGAATCAGTCTCTATACAATTAGATTCCTTACCATTCACAAAGACAATTTGCATATCATACAACAAACATTTTTTTCAAAGCTATAAAGGTACTAATACAACAAGTAATGTCTACAATGACAATAAGAATCCACAAGGGCCAGTTAAAAGGGAAAAATCTATTTGCAAAAGATGTTAAACACAAACCAAACCTAGAAAAAATTCTTAAATTAGATATTGGATATGTTGATTTCAAAAGAATAAGAATCTCTCCAGACTATTCACAACAACTTAAGAAAAATGTATTTTCTATGATTCGACAACTAGGACCACCGACATTTTTCATCACTTTCTCTAGTGCTGAGCAAAATTGGGATCCACTAATTCAAACATTACAAGAGCTGCACAATCTACACCAATCAGCACAAAACCGTCAAGAATCTAATCAGCCAACACACGTTGACAAATTTGAACTAATAAAAAAAGATCCTATAACTTGTGCACGTTACTATACACATAGAATCAATGCAATAAAAAATTGATACTTACAGATGACTCTTTCTTTGGAAATGTCATTGATTACTTCTTAGTCACTGAGTTCCAAAATTGAGGAAACGAACATGATCATTTTCTCATATGGGTTAAAAATGCATCGATCTACACAGAAAATAACAACACAGACATCATAGATTTTGCTGATAAGTATATTACTTGCGACACTGAAAATTTGGAACTTCCTTTGGCAATGCTACACAAACACCATCATACAAAGAAATGCAAGAGATCAGGAAAACAACTTTGTAGGTACAATTTTCCTTTTCCACCAGTGCAAAAGTCAACTATACTTTTACCAATACTCCAAAAGACTAAAGCGATAACTGCAAATGCCACTGACATCTTTTCAAAACTCCAAAAAGAAAACTATGATGAAACATTCACTTTTCAAATGTTCTTAAATGAATTGAACTTAGATGACAATGAATACATTGAAGCTTTGAGCTCAACATTAAACAAGCCTATGCTTTTCTTACAAAGAAAACCATCACAAATATGGAACAATAGTTTTTCAAGGAAAATTCCATATCTTTGGAAGGCTAATACAGATGCACAATTTGTCTTGAATGCATATGCTACTGATATGTACTGTAGCTCATATATTGCAAAAGTAGACAAGTCAATGACATATGCATTCAAAAGAATACGTACAGACCACAAGAAAGACAATATTGATGCAATACAAATGGTAAGTAAACTTGGAAATTCCATGCTTAACTTGCAACAAATGTCATCACAACAAGCTGTACATATTGTTCTGTCATTGCCATTAAATTACAGTTCAAGAAAATGTATATTCATTGATACATGATCTGACAATGATCGCACATTTATACTCAAATCTGTTAAACAATTGAGCAATGAGCCAGATGAATCAGAAAACGTCCATGCGAAATCTATTATAGACTACTATTTAAAATGTCTTGAGACACTAGTGGACATATGTCTTGCAGAATTTGTTTCAAGATACAACAAATACAGTGCTACAATTGAACCAAAGGCCAAACCCAATGTGATACGGTTTATCAATTTCAACAAACACTTTGATATTGAGAATCATTGTAGAGAGCAATTGGTTCTCTATGTTCCATTTACCATTAATGAGCATACACTCAAACAAAACTTTGACTCTTGGGAACATGCATACATGTACCATGGACAAACCATTCAAACAAACAGTGCAAAGTTCATCCACAACACAAAATCCGCATGGGGTGACATTGACAAAGCTATAAATGATCTTCAGTCTCTTCAAGATGAAAAGCTCATTGACTAGCCAATGCAAGCAAGGCTTTCCCAGAAAGAACTATATGACATTCAAACAGACCTTCCAAACATAGGTCATTCTAACCCAAATACCACGTACTCCAATGGATTTGAAATTACAAAGCACCCACAGATTATAGATAACAATGAATACTACAAGTTAAGACAAATGTTAAATAAAGAACAACAAGCAATTGTTAAGGATGTTCTCATAAAAAAGATGAAAAATCCACAAAAGCCATTGCACTTGTTTTTGACCTGGGGAGCTGGAACAGGAAAGACTTTTACAGCAAAAGCCATCTACCAAGCTCTCATTCGCATGTATAGCAATTTTGTTGACATTAATCCAGACAAACCCAAGGGTTTATTAACTGCATATACAGGTAAAGCAGCATATAACATAGGGGGATTCACATTACATTCAACATTTCACATACCTTTTAATACATCAGAATTTCTACCTTTGAACACTGAAGTGCTTGACACTATGTCAAAGCACTATGATCAATTGTGCATACTTCTTATATACGAGATATCATTAGTTGGCTCAACATTTCTATGGTATATTGATAGAAGACTACGAGACATAATGAAAATGCCTACAACATACTTTGGAAACCTTGATACCATATTTTGTGGTGACCTTTACCAGGTACAACCTGTCCTTGACTCTGTGGTTTTTTAAAATAGGCCTGCTCCAATTGAATTAATGCCTTATAGTTTCTGGAAAGACCACATAAAATGCTATTCATTAGTGACTACCATGAGACAAAAAGATGAAATATTTATTTCAATCCTTAATAGACTATGAGTAGGCATTCAGACAACTCATGACATAGACTATATCAACAAAATTTTCTTTCATCCTGTACCATTAGATCCATTGCTTCCACACCTTTTCTATAGGAGAATAGATGTTCAAGCACATAACAACAAAATTCTATCAATCATTCCAACCCAAATAATTGTACTAGATGCAATAGATGAAGTTCACGAGGACCTAAATGCAATACGATTGTACAGTCACACAATGACACTCCCATCACAAATATTCTTGAAACCAAACATTCTTGTTGAGCTTTATGCAAGCAATTACAATGTTCATGATGGCCACGTCAACGGTTCAGATGGGATTTTTAAAGCATATACAACACAAAAAAATATTGATATTGTCTGGATTAAATTTAATGACCCATCAATTGGACATCAGCAGTGCACAAAACTAGCAAACTGCTATTCTACTATCATTGACAAAGACTGGGTGCCTATACAATGCATTGCTAGGCCAATCTAGAAAATAGCAATAAACAAGAAAAATTACAACTAGAAAACAATTCCCAGTACAAGTAGCATGTGCACGAACCATACATCGATCCCAAGGATTAACAATGGAGGCCTTGTCTTTTGATCCCACAGGCATTAGACAACATGGACTAACCTATACAGCTCTGTCATGAACAAAATCAGTAGAATCATTATTTCTGTTACAACTTTTAACTACAAAAAACTTCAAAGTTAAAGACAAAATACAACTAGAAATGTCTCATCTTCAGACATGTGCATAATGGAAACTTGATAATATAAACACATGTTCAAAAAACAAATCACATTTGCTCCTATGTACATTGAACACTCGTAGCTTAAAAGCGCATGCATAAGACATTGTCAATGACTATGGCATAATGCAATCTGATATCTTATGTCTCCAAGAAACACATATGCATCGCTTGGAGCTAAATACCTTGCTACAGTATTTTGATAGCTTCTCTGTACATAGCATACATGGCATAGCAACTTTAACCAAGAAACATTTACTCTTGTCAAAAACAACACAACATGAAACCTCAAATATTGAAGCCATCACATCAACAGTAATGCTATCTAGCAATGAACTCAATGTTTGTAATATTTATGCAAGACCTGCAACTACCATAGATGAAGTAATCGCAATCTTGCAAATAATTATTGGATCCACAAATTTAGAAAACATGTTGTACATTTTAGGCAATTTTAATGTCGACATGTCTTCAGAAAGTAGAAGCAAAAAAATGCTCCACAGTTATATGCAACAGAACAATATACAATTTATGTTAAACTAGCAACACAACATCGGCAACATAGTCATTGATCACATTTGGTCCAACATGACTACAAATATATGCTCTATCTATATATCAGAAGCATATAGGACTGATCACAATCATATTTTCCTAGAATTGCATGTTGCCCAATAGACAAATTCAACTTTATAGAACTTATAGCCTTATATCACCTCTATGCATTGCAATGTCTTTTCCAATGCTATATCCATTATTTGTAGGAGATCTATGGATGAAACTAAAAGACAGTCAAAGCAAATACAAACCACATAAGAAGAATTAGCACAACGGTAAAGTGCTCATAGTATTATTCCTTCATACTCATTCACCCAAATCACAAATATTCGAATAACATTGTTCCAATTCTTTGTAGGACACCAAAAGATGTATCAAAAAGACAAGCAAAACAGATGCAAATTTCACAAGAAGAGTCAGCACAATGGTAAAGTGCTTGGTTCTTCATTGTATCGCCATTTTCCCAGCTTGCTAATATTAAATTAGCATTCAATTGACATTATCCTTGTTCCTTGTAGGACAAGAGTCAAGAAACCTAAGATCATTTCAATCGAACAGCTAAATGCAAAAAGAGCTGGAGAGACCTTCCAAGGTGATGTCCTTGTTGTCTACAAAGCAACATTGGATAAGGCCAACAAAACACGGGAAATGCTATGTGCTGATCTGACAGATCACAAAGCAGAAATGACAATCACATTAAATGTTAGTGGAAACCTTGTCTATCAATATGAGCTTAAAATAGTCCCGGGATCAGCTATTTCAATCTCAGATT
>VDFB02294127.1:69501-130411 GCA_007258455.2 Sequoia sempervirens
TGGCTACCTATTACTTGCTTCCCCATTTTGTCAACTTTGCCACCATTTAGAAAATTGTATAATTATTCATAACTTCATCATATATGTGGGAATGAACACTGAATGTTGCTCTTAAGTACTTGCATTTGGGAAGCAAGATTCACCTATAGGTACTATGAAGCTTTACCATTGTTGATTGCAATTCTTTTGCATTCTGAAATTACCTTCAAACCCACCTTCCTTATCATTACCACATCACTGTTAAGAGCATAAATAGCATGTGCCTAAATTTTTTAAGGCTCCTAATGAGAGAAAACACATGCTTCTCCACAAATGAGTACTCTACCTCATAATCATGTATTACTTGGCTAAAAAAGGCCATGGGCTGCTCCAAGCCTTCATTATTCTACTAGCACAACATTACAAAGATAGTGTCAACTCCTCCAAAAGCATATAGAATAAAATCCATATCATAGTTAGGACTAATGAGGGTTGGAGTAGCTACAAGGGCTTCTTTTATTTTACCAAAGCTCCTCTTAACCTTCTTGGTCCAACTAAAAGGTGAATTCTTTTTTAGCATGGCTGTGAGAGGCTATAATAATTCTACAATATAGGGTATAAACCTTCTGATGAAGTTAATTCTGCCAAGGAAAATCTATAAACCTTTCTTATGTGCTAACAATGGTAACTCAAGAATAGTTGAAACTCTTTCCGGGTCAATTGAGATACCATGCTTTGAGACAATGTTTCCAAGGAGCTTACCTTCATGGACAAAAAATATACACTTTTTTGGATTGAGAGAAACTCCAAATTCTCTACACCTTTGAAAAATTTGTCTCAAATGTTCAAAATGTTCATTAGTGTCTTTTGAAAAAATCATGATATCATCTAAATAAACAAGAATGATTTTATTCATGAGGCCATGAAAGGCCATGCCCATTGCCCTTTGAAATGTTGCCCTTGCATTGGACAAATCGAAAGGAATTTTTCTATAAGCCATAGTACCCCACTTAGTGGTAAATACAGTTTTATACTGATCCTCCTCCTTTACCAGAATCTAATTATAACTTGAGTACCCATCAAGCAAAGAAAATCTATCAGAACTAGACACTACTTGTAGAATTTTCTCCATCGAAGGGAGTGGATAGTGATCTTTAAGGGAAGCCTTATTCAAATTCATAAAGTCAACACAAAGTCTAATTTCCCCATTTTTCTTTCTAATTGGAACTAAGTTAGAGACCCAAGAAGTATGCTTAATAAGGAAAATTATATTGCTTTCAATCAACTTATTTAACTCAACCTTCATAAGATGTTCAAGCTTAGGATTCAGAGGCCTTTGTTTTTTTCTAATAGGTTTTGTATTGGGTTCTAACTTGATGGTATGTTGAGATAACTTGGGATCAAAACCCCTTAAATCCTTTTATTCCCAAGAAAATGCATCATTAAACACTTGACATAACATAATGAAAGCTTGCTACTCTTCTTTTGTACATACCTTGCCCAACTTGAAAAGCTTTCCCTTGAATATCTCAATGGCCTCGTAGTGTTCTTGCTTGATATTCATACTACATTTATCCTTTCTTACTAGGTCATCTAAGTTGAAAATTGATTCCAATGTCACCAATCCCTTGGGTAGCTTGTTTGACTTTAACTGTACAATCTAGTTATCATACTCTTGCTACCACTTTTGCTGGTTTTCAGCTACAAATTCAGCTTCTGCAATAAAAAAACTCACAATCTCCTCATCATTGTCAAAAACTTTCCAACTCATGTTATTATCAAGCACATATAGTCTAACAATTTTTTTTACATATTGTTGTGCCTCTATATTATGCATTTCATTCAGAATGTCAAATTGAGCTCCTAGAGCAACCAACTTATTTGCATGCTTATTTTGAATTCTAGGGATAGAAAGTAGATTAAAAACATCAAAATCCTCTATCAAGTCCCACACTTGATGCTTATATTTTTTAATTAAATAATTTTTTGTAGCATTTAAGTTCCTAACTTGATTTACAATTAGTTTATAATCACCATGGACTTGCAAACATTTGATACCTCTTTTTTTAGGCCCATTCTAGGCCATGAATTAATGCTTCATATTCAGTTGTATTGTTTGCATAGGGTTGGAAATGTATGGCTCAATATGGTCTTTAGCTAATGGTTCATACTTAATGGTTACTTTGTTCCATACCTGGTTCTAAAAAATAGATGGGACCAATCAAAAGATATAGATCTACCCAACTTAGCAGTGAAATATCTTGAAAGGAAAATAGAAAAATGAGGGTGTAATTCAATGACATGAATATCTTGTGAAACAACAAAGTTAGGACAATCATGCAATGTAAGAGCTAAGTTTTTAATAATTCTTGATGTTTGAGCAGTAGAACCATCTACCTGCACCACTCCTTTTGACAAAGGCTCATAGACTAATCCTAGCTTATCAGCTAGACTCTTGGGCATGACTAAACTACTAGCACTAGAATGTATCATACAATTGTGAACAAGCTTATCTCCAATAATAAGGCTCAAATAGAATGGAGGAGGCTTCACCTCTTGAGTTTGCTTCCCACTCTTGATTTATGGGTTGTTTGCAAGCACAACCATATTCTTTTCGGGGTTAGCAACATTTGAAATTGAAAGCTTAGCTAAAGCGTCTTGTAATAAACTATTTTGACTTGGAATGTGTAAAGCATCCATAATAGACATGATAAATGTATCCCTTTTAAGTTGTTCAACCACATTAAAGGAAATAGGGTTCACCTTTTATTTTCCTTTAGAAGCAACAACATCATGTACCTTTTGCAAAGGATGTAGTTGTGCTCTAGACTACTCCCTTTTAGGTGCACTTTTCCCTCTCTGCAAAGTCTGCACTCTTGGTTGTGCTATGGGGATAGCTTGAGGTGGAACAACATGAACTTTATCCTTAGTAGCTTGCTATTGAACATTTGCAACTTGCTGCTCCAAATCTACAACTCTCGTTTTTGACCTTGTGTTAGCTAAAACAAGTCGATCTTGTTGTTTTTTCCCTTGAAAGTGATTCACTCCACAAAATTTAGTGCTTTGTCAATTCATCAAGGAAACCTCATAGTTAACTTGTTGCTTCACATTCTCATTTGAAAAATTCTCTGAACCAACATAATTGTTTTGCAGCATAAGAGCTTGGTTCTTCATCCCGTTCATGCATACAACTTAATTGTGTGGCTGGTTACATGGGTAGCACTAGTCACATTCTTGTTCCATGTCATTTGGCGGTACAAGTTCCTTTGAAGAACTATCAACTTTAGGGTTATAGGGCTGAAAAGGCTTAGCATTAAAATTCCTCCTTTGGCCTTAGATATCAGCATGAAAAGGCAGCCTATTTGGCTAGTTTTTCTGATATGAGGCTTGATAAGGTCTATGTTCCTAGCCAAATTGCTTCTTAAGGTTCACAAATTCATTACTAATGGTTTTGTTGAAAGATTGCAACATACCCTTTAGCTCTTGAATCTCTTTAGTCAGGTTTGGGATAGCATTTTCTTGGGTTGCAGTTTGGTAACTGATCGTTGGAACTAGTGGTACAACAGCTATAGGAAGTAAATTAGGCATAAGTGGCATTAGGGCTATTTTCCCAACTTGTATGAGGTAGTTTTCTACCCTTATTGCAATCTTAAAGGCATTAGGCAGTGTAAACCCACCCATGGATTGTATCATGATAGAAATTTCACTATTTAGAGCTTTAAGAAAGAATACAAAAGCATGGTCAGGTGAGGCTTTAAATGTCAAAGGGATTCTACCCCAAGTTCTTTAGAACCGGTAGTTGAAATATTCCATGTGCTCATGAGGAGCCCTTTTGATGGTGTTCAAGTGCTCCAAAAAAGATAGGTGATTTGATTTATCCACAAATTGTCGGTGCAAGCCATCATTGAGTTGGTCCCATTTTGCAATAGAATTAGCCAGAAGGCCTCTAAACCATTGAAGGGCTTTCCCTTTTAATGATGCAGCCAAAAGCCTCAAAGAAACATTCTCTTCTATAACATTGTGTACTAACCATAGGGTTACCAAATCCCGAATGTGTTCAATAGGAGTGGTTTGATCTTCACCAGTGTAATATGGAAAACCCTTAAGTGCACGAATAGGAATATCATCATGCTGGGCCAACAACAATGGGTTACCCCCATTAAATGGTGCAAAAGCGAACTGCCTTGCCATTGGTAGTGCTTGTGATATAGGAGTTGGATTTTTCTTCACTAAAACTACAAGACTAAGATCTGGAGGTGTAGATTTCACCCTCATTATTGAGTCAAAAATCCTCCTTAGTGTCCTACCCCTCCTTCTTGGTGGAGAAAGATGCAAGTATTCAAATGGAGTAGGACTTGATCTGGTTTGAATATTTCTCATATGCTATTCACACTAAATTTGTAGATAGAACCAAAACAATGGAGTCGCCAGGTATATTTTGAAACATCCAAATGTTGAAAAATATTGCTGTGTATACCAAATAATAGCTTACAATTTGAAAACAGCTCTAAAAAAATATTTTAGAGTCCCACCAGGCGTGCCAAAAACTATTGTCAGTCAAGATTGCACCCTTAGCCAAGTTAGACTTGCCTATCCTACTAAAACATGAAAATTCTCTCAAATTGTGGGTAATCTTTAAATGAGAGTGAATCTCTAGAGTGGGCTAGTTCCCCTAGCAAATAACCTAATCTAAAAGACTTTCAAAGGAAAAGGTTAGAAGGAAAACTAAAATTGAGATCCTAAAACCTAAAGATGATTCACCAAAAATTAAAAGATTTGGATAACTTTTACTCTCAACAATCTCTCAAAAACTTTAAATCTCACAATCCCACCCTAAAAACATATCATCCAATAGTTATTTGCATGAAGGTTCACTAAACAAAACACATAATACAACCTAAATTATATGAGACCCTTGTACAAAAACTCATAATAACATGACATGAAGAGGATTCTATATTTTGAATCATAGTTAACATCAAATTGGTACTATAAATCTGAGACATGAAAATGAGAAGGAATGTCCTATTGTTTTATTGAAATGAAGGAGTATCAAGCTCAAAATATCAGTACAAGAAATGTTTACAAGACTCTCTGAATGAGTAGGAGAGCAAGAAATGAGAATTTGAACTGAGAAAATTAAATTTTTCTCCAACCTTATATCTTCAAAGTGTCTCCAATAGTGAATATAGCAAAAATCAGATCAACTGCATCTTTGAATTAGCAATTCTGATCCATTTTTTAGCTCCCTAGAAAAGCCTAAAAAATAGTGTCCAAAATTGCTCCAAAATGCATGAGAAAAGTAGAAACTTTCTATCTCCAAGAGGTTGATCCAAAAAACCACAAAACTAGGCCCAAACTACTCAAAACTAAAATTAGAAAGTTCAGTTTTCTTACTCCTTTCCAAATTCTCCCAAGAACTCAAACTCAGGAAAGGAAGGTTTTCATGAGAACTCAAGTCTACTCACCGAATTCTAAATCAATAATAAATATTAAGGTAATTTATAGAAATATTACCTTAATAATGTTTTAAATCATTTGCATTTTTAGAAATTCAACATAGAAATCCCCCTATTACATTTGATTTGATGTAATCTTGACTCTAATTATTCTGATTTTTGCAATTTTGGTAAAATCAGATACTTTACAAAAACTGAAATAATATGCTAAGGCTTTTAATACACTTGATTTTTCTATAAAAAATCATAAAAACTTAGACACCTATCATGTTTTCTCACTCAAAGGTCCAAGGAGAAACAAGGCATTCAAGACTTAGGAAAAAATTATGTATCACAAAGGTATTGACTTGATTTTTGATAGGGACATAAATTAAATCAAAGTCAAAACTCCTAAGTTCAACACAAAATTCAAGGGCATGGTCGACATATTAGTTTAGAATTTTATTTTTAATTGTATGTGATAAAAATCCAAAATTTTAATTAGGGCATTGGGAAACCGTAGTACAAAACTGAAACTAATCCCTAATTCTTCTCATCATTTGCATCGCCCAACTTAGAAGGAAAGAGCTTTGCTCGAGTTGCCATGGAAACTAGGGTTTGAGAATTTCCATGTCAATTCCTCTCTGCTTGGTGTCGAATCCCTTTAGGAATTTGATGGTAAGTTGTTTCTTCATCATTCTAGGACATTTCAACTCCATTTTGAAGGGTTTTGATGCCTCTAGGCTACAACCTCTATAGCTTTTCTAACTCATTTCTTTGTGCTTTGTTTCTCTATTGATGTCTTCTCCATTTTGGGCCGCCATGGATGCCTCCATCTTGAGTATTTGCAAAAAATACTTGTGGGCTTTGATGAGTCTCTCTCCACACAAAACTTGGGTAAGTTTCTATGCTTTTCAATCTTGTGCATTTCCCTCTTAAATAAGATCGATTCAAGCTTCTTTGAACAAAATAATGAAGTTTTTCTTTTCTATGGGAGGAATGAGTGAAATTTTGTGTGCTTTCCTTCATACAGGTCATGGCCATACCTTGTGCATTTATTTTTTTCTACAAAAATGGTTTGGTTTTTTGGGCTTGACCCATGATAGAAAAATTAATAAAACTCCATGCATTTTGTTTACTATTTTCAAGGTTTCTAAAACCCTTCATGGTTGTGGCCATTCACTATACCACATCCATTTTTTGAGGGATTTAACACTTTCATAAGCTCAAACCCTTATTATCTTCTGCACTTTGATTTTTTCAAGGAAAACCCTAAGTGGGTTTTGTGTTTTTGTGAATAAAAATGCCCCCCTTAGGCTATGGCCATGAGAGCACAAACTGGGTTTTCTTAAACACTTGAAGTAACTTGGGTTTCACTCCACCTTCTGAACATGCAAAAATTAACATTGTTTTTCCATTTTTCTGAATAGAAGCCAAAGAAAATCTTCTCCATACAAAGTCGAGGCTTCTATGTTTCTGGGTTTTGAAATTCTCTGAATGTGGTGCCATTGTTGTTCATTTTCTTTTTTGAAACTCTAACTCCATCAAAGAAGTTGTTAATTTTTTTTCAACATAATGCATTCTTAGCTTCTCAATATTGTTTAATCTCTAAAGAAAGCAACATGACTTCACTTTCTTTAATATATGCACTATAGCTCCATCTTGTTTGTTCTCAAAATACAAACTTTCGCTTCATAACCTATATGTTTTTACAACCTAGATCACTATTCTTTGAAACAATTTTAATGAATAAAACTGATTCTTTGCATCATTTGTTTTCAGAAAAACAATGTAGCTCCATTATAGCATTAGTTCTCTCTTCTTGTGATGGATTTCAAATTCACACATTGGCTAACTATTACTTGCTTCCCCATTTTGTCAACTTTGGTACCATTTAGAAATTTGTATAATTATTCATAGCTTCATAATATATGTGGGAATGAACACTGAATGTTGCTCTTAAGTACTTGCGTTTGGGAAGCAAGATTCACCTACAGGTACTATGAAGCTTTACCATTGTTGATTGCAATTATTTTGCATTCTGAAAATACCTTCAAACCCACCTTCATTATCATTGCCACATCACTTTTAGGAGCATAAATAGGTACAATGAAGCTTTCTTTTATGAAGGTGATGTCATAATATTGAAACAAATACTTGAGCTTTATGTTCCATTTAGCTTCCATGATGTTGTTCCATGTGCAAAACTACCTCCTTCAGAATGTGCATACTCAAACCTTTGACGATCCTTATGCATTGTACCAACAGTCAATGATGACTCTTTTACCTTTCATGTTTTTGCTTCCATAGTTCATGTGCAACTATTTTGCACTTCCATTGCTTGACAGAACTAAAGTCTCTTTACACTCTTCATGCATTTTTATCTTCCCTTGGGTAGCTACAGTTGATATGAATCTTGATCCACAATGCATGGAAGATTTTGAAATATGTGACACTTTGGTGATGATGCTTGCAACTTCTCTAACTTCTTCAATTACTATTTTTGATTTGTATACTTGCATTGTGCATGCCTGTTCACTATCACAATTTATGGCAAAGAACCAATTGCTGCCCTATCAATGTGAACAACATATTTATGAAACATGGCAGCAATATAATGTTGTAACAACACTTGTACATGACATATTTGTATGCAAACAAAAATATCTAGTGAAAGATATTGCAATTAATTTTTTCTCTACATATTTTTGAGCATTCAAGAAAGATTCCTTGCTCATCACTTTCACTTGAATTTTATAAATTTGATTGTCATGAATGGGCAATGAATCAACCTCTCTTGTATTGTTTTGTGAACTTCTCCTTCAGTTGGATGCTTCATTTTGAACACTATGAATGCATTTCCTTTCTCAAAAAACCCCTCTTGCAGTCAAGGGGTAGCATGCTGGGATCAACCCTTGTGGGAGCCCATTTTATCACCACATGCTATTATGTCTTGAAAATAGATCAACAACATGATTTCTCCTATACCTACACAGTGAAAAAACATGTTAGTTAAAAACAATGAAGCTCAATGTTTCATTTTTTCATGTTCTGTTGCATACTTCTAGTGTTTGTTCAACTGATTTTATGCACCACAAACAATGTACTATATTTCTGTTGGTAGAGCATATAGGAGGATTCATAACTGGAGCTCTAAAAAATCTTTTTCAATCATTTTTAGGTTCACTTTGAGACTAGGAGCAAGGAGGGGTAAGCAACAACAAAGGTGAACTCAAAGACACCTTAGGAAATGATGGCTATGTCTCTTCTTATGTGTTTCTTTCCTTCCTTTACCTTCAGTTGCATAGTACATTCTTTGTCTTATGTTGACTCATCTATTCCCATGGCTTGTGTGAGACACTTGATCTCTCTTTTTTTTTTTAATTGATATGAGAACAACATTCTATGCAATCTTGTTCAATTCTATATATCTCTTTTGCAAAAAAGTATGTAACATTATGGAATGGATAAATCAATACAGAATGAAAGCGCTATTCTTTATATCTCATGCAATCTTTTCTATGTTGTAAACATTGAATGAAAAATTGAATGCTCTCTTTTACTAAAAACACATTGCACATTTTAATTGAACAATTATTTTAAACTCCAATACATGCAAGGTTTTAAGAAAATGTAGAAATGAATTGAAATCCTTTCACCTTAAAACGAACTTAAGTTAATCAGCTCTGCCAATTTGAGCTAAGATGAAAAATTGGTAACAATAAGACATGTTTTCTGCTTAAAGGTGTTGAAATGAGACAAAATATTGAAGATTTATACATAAAATCACGGAAATAAGTATCAATCATTCATACACACACAATGAAAAAACCATTGAGAAGGAAAAACCACTAAATTTTATTGATAAAATAGGTGCGTACACAACTATACAAGACAAAAAGTGAGCTACATCTTCTGCTCCTACATGAAAGAACTCATAAAAGTTACAATACAATTCTCTAAGAGAGAAGAGAAGAGCTAGTGGAAAAAGTGCCTAAGGCTTGCCTTTATGTTGTTCAAAAACTTACAAAAGAATATGAACATGTGTTGAGAAGGAAAATTTAGGTCTCCTTTTCATCTTGCTGAGTCAAAGCTCCCTTAGCTGTCAAAAAAAAAAGCCCTACTTTGCAACCCTTTAACAAGCTCCAAAAAGTTGTTTGAGTGGTGAAAAATTCATGTCATGACCCTGCATAGCATTAAAATAACTAAAATAGCTCCTATATGCTTGGGAAAGCTCTAAAATCGGACAAAACTACCTCCTACATCCCCTCCATTTGTTTGCACAACTCAACAAGCTTCGTAGAAGCTTGGAAGAAAGCACAACTGATCATAAATACATGGGAAGGAATTGTAACTGCTCATTCAATTCACCAAATTTCCCTTTTGACTATAATTTATTTCTTCCCTTGATTGACTGTGAAGATTACAACCTCATCACATATGATTGTCCTTTGTATTTGATTGTCACTATGCAACAATAAATAATGTCACCATTCATGGTGATTGTCATATGTAGTTTTAGGTCCTTCACCTATGCTGCCTCAAGACTATCACTTTTGTTTGAATTCATGATCAACACTCCTTTCAATGTTGCTCCTCTTTTGAAGACCTCATGTTGAGTGTCATTGTTTTCTTGCCAAGGGTTTTTCACGACATTTTTTGACTACTCTACTAACATTTTCACCTATGTTTCTTTAATTTCCATCAGTAAACACCATTCGGCTATCTTTTGTTGAAGATCTATACTAATGCATATCTAAAACACACTAATAAATTTTGTATCTCTTGTTGTATCATATGCTTTTAGTGCCACTTCTGACATTTCACAAGAACATCTCATACTTGAAGCACTATCTTTAGTCTGACCAAGAGGATTGTCACCTTATTTGATTTCACATTCCCTATGCCATGGTTATCACTATACTTTGGACACTATTTTCTCAAATATATGACTTTCCTATGCCATTTGTTGCCACTATACTTTGGACTCAAATGGACGCCATACTACCTTGATGCACACTCACCCTTTATCCTTATTTTCAATGCGATAATTTTTTTTTTTACAATGTTGATAAAGCTACTCCCTTTACACCCCTGCTACGAGATTTTATAAGAACCTGCACCATAGGAGGGATCAGTCTCTTGTTGATGCATGCATAGACCTTTGAACCCTACCACTATCCTTACATTTCTCCTCATAGAACTCACTATCTTTTGAAGTTCCCTTTGGATGCTTCTAGGACCATCTTTACATTCCCATAGATTGTCTAACCTGTTCATCTTTACCTTGCACACTCTTGATTGCATAATCATATGGATTGTTCAAAATCACATGCCTTTTGGATGATTGTCACTCCTCTTGAATACCTTGACATGAGATTTTTCACCATTCTTTCCTCCATATTTATCATTTGATACAATGAAAACTCCATTCTAAAATGAAGGGAAAATAACACATACTACACCTCCATCCTTTATCAGAAGAAGGCTATCTTCTCTTGCATTCTATCGCTTTATCCTTCAACCTTTTTCAACTCATGCATTTGGAAAATAGTTTAACATAGACAAAAAATTGAAGATGACTATCCATGTGAAGATTGTGCATTTATGACTGTCCTATTAGTTTGTGTGATTTCTCCTCTTTTGGAGTTTTTAACCCACTCCATATTGTCATTTCCTTATAGAACTCTACCCCTAGCCTTTATCACTGTCATTTTATGTGAAGACCACTCTCGAATCATGAATATAAACTAATATTTTATTATCGATACTTCTTTATCCTTCCTAAGGTATTCATACTAGGATTTCTTACTACTCGGGCTACTATTCTAGACTGTACTTCATTGGACTTCCTTGTGTAGTTTGTGTTGATGGCATTGGTCTTCAAATGTTTGTCTAAAAGTGTCTACCTTTTGATATTTCTGCTACCACTATCAATATTACACTGATGATGGCACTAGAACCTGGCTTTGTAAGTACTATGTTAGAGGTACTTATTCTTGCATTAGTTGCATTTGCAACAACAATTGCAATATCTTCCCTTTTCAATGTAGCTACATCATTAACACCCTCAGTCATTCCACATATACAATTTTGTGTTGGGCCTGCAACTACTTCATAGTTTCATACTTATACTTTAAGAAGATAACAACAAAGCTATTAGAATGGTAAATTGGTAAAGCTACAATTGATTCATCCTTATTCTATTAGTCAGATGGCTTGCCTCCTCCATTTTCCAAGGCAATAGCCATGATGGTTGCTACTACCATGATCATGTTGCATAAATGGACTGTCCCTGTCATAATGGTCTTGGAAACCTTCACTAAGCTATCTTATCATGCATAGAATGAAGGTATTATCATGGAAAACACAACACCATACTTCCATTGATCACTTTAAAAAACTTGATGGCTGTCCTAAACATAACTCATGCAAGTTTGCCACTCAATCTTTAATGCTCTTTTGGCTATCATGACTTTTGACTTCTCCTTTTGATGTATTTCATTTATCATTTTCATTGTGATAAGGATGAGAGCCTTCAACTATCACTAAAATCAACTATACCAATGAAAGAGATGTAACCATTTAATACACCAACATGCACATTGCACCTTCACTAATTGGTTATTGGCTTATCATTGATTGAACTTGGGTTCTTCCTATGTGGCATGCAATTTTGATCCATGTTGAATCATTCATGATGACCAAACTTCTGCATGAAACTCTATGAACATGTGAACTAACCCACTTTGTGATTGTTTATTTAACACTATTGTCTGGTGCCTTGAAAGTGTGTTTATAGCCAAATCTATCCATATCATTGCTACTGTTTTTAATAGCATATTAACATTAGAGATTGATACAACAAAATTGATTCCTAAAGTTGCAATATTTGACTAAATAAATAGTGCCCTTCCCAATGCAACATCTTCACTACTGATAAATTGTTATAATGCCATCATAGTTTTACTTTGCAACTTTCGCTTCTATCACTATTCTATGATTGAAACATGTCATTGTGCAGACTTATGATATTTGTCCCTTGCAAAAATATTCACATTCTAAAAATTTGCATGACTCTTAGCATGATTGTGTTCATGCCTTTTGTATGAATATGAAGTCTTTCACTGTCTTTTATTAATCCACTTTTTCTCATGTTGGCATGTTTATGTACTCTTCTTATTGTTGCATCTTTGAGAGGAACAACCCTTGAACTAAGACTGCCTTGATATTTCTTAAATGTAGCCATCCATGCATTATTGGTTGAACTAAAACCAATTCTAAAGTGTCGTGAAGGCATTAGAAAAGGAGAAGGTCCATTGCTAGAGTCATTAGGTCCAAGGAGTGCTATTGGATTAATTAGCCAAAATATGCAGATTTGTAGCTTCTACTCGCCATGCACAATATGCAGTTGAAGACATTTATGAAAAATCATAATGTTCAAATCTTCAAGAAAACATACTTGGAAAATTATGAAAAGGTGCATGCAAAATGTGTAATGTGGATATGAAGGAAAAGTAGGGCTTTATCAAACTCCTTTCATTGTGCCACAAAATTTTGCTCCCTTTCTTTATTTCTCCCACGTGCTTGCTTATGCATGAGTTGGAGAATGCTCTTGCTAGAATTTCTCAATGTGTCCAATCCTTTCATTAACCTCTACAACTCCCTTTTAATCTAGAGTAACAAATTGTTGTTTTCACTCAATGCTATGAGATCCTTTGGACTCCTTCAAACAATCAATTGAAAACCTTTCTTTTTGCTATGTGGGTGAGGCTTGAATGAACTCTTAAAACTTCTCCAAATTCCTTGCAATGCGGAGAAAACTCCAAAAACTAGTGTTGGCTTTGAGCCATGCCAAGAGACCTCTTCAATGCAACAACCAAAACCCTAGAACTCATTCTACGTGATAAGAAAAAAATAACAAACCCAATACTCTTCCTTTCTTAGCATTGAATATAGCACCAATTTTATTTTTATCATTCTCATTTGTTTTCTCAAGACAAAAAGGCTTAAGATTAAAAATTAAATAAAAATTTAACTTTATAAAGCCCCTTAAATCCTTTCTAATGGCTATTTTTTCCAAGGAATAACAAAAATATCAATAGGTACATTTATGAATGTGTTTGGAGATACTTTAGTTGGTAAATAAAGATAACTATTTGATTCATATAATGTTTATTACACATTTATGGATTACTTCACTCTTAGACCTAGATAATTCTTTCTTAGTGATTCTAATTTTTTCATTCCTTATGAGGTATTATGTATTTATTTATTTGATGTTGATATACCATTTTTAGATACCTATGATGAATCTACTATGGACCATTTTATTTCCTTCTCATGAAGCATATTTTGAGAGTTATGATAATTCATATGATCATCATGATATTTCACTTACATATTCATAATCAAGATGAAAACCCCATGGATTAGACATGCATGAAGAAGAGGAATAATCTCATGATGATCTCTTATAACTTTTACTAGCATCATTTAAGTATCTTATTCACTTTATTGATAATCCATAAACCATTACATCTTCCTCAACCATTACATAAGACATGGATACTAGAAGGAAATATAATTGATAAAATAAACAAGAGAAGCTATTCTAAATATATTCAAGTCAAATATATAACAAAATATGCAAAAAATACACAATAAGAACACTAGATACACTTTAAGAAACCCTTTTGAGAAAACCCAAAAAAAATACATCTCCACTTAATATATCATTAAATAGATGATTATATTATAGTAAAATTCAACTTTTTTTGAAATGATGCATTCAATCATGTACTTGATCTAAAATGAATATTTTATTTAGCCAAAGATACCAATAGGTAAATATTTGGTATTGGCTAGTTCAACTTTGAAAAATATAATAAAATAATTAACTGCCTAGATCTCCCAAATCTTGTGTTTCATCAATCTAATGGATTTAAAATTTGAAACAAAGAAAAATAGGTGCATCAATATGGAACAAAGGAATATGGGGTTATGATGGACCTATCTTCCTACTTTCTTTAGGAAATGAGATGCACACAAAGAATTGACTAATTACTTGTTACCTATTTTAGCTACTAGCTCAAATATGTAGAGCTGTTATGTTTTAAAAGTAAAAAGAAGGTACATTTCTTTTTTCCTATGTCACATTCATGTGCATAAAAGGAAAATCAGAAGATTAAACTACTACATTGTATTATGAAGATGCATATAACATAGGAGAAAATGTACAATATTTTCAAAATTGTATATATTCATTGATAACATAGATGTATGGTGTTCCACACAAGCCATGGAACTGACTGTTTTAATGCAAATAAAAGAAAAAATATACATTTTTAGATAAAAAAATGCACATATAAAGATAGGGGACCCGTCATTTCCTAAATGACGAATCCTAGTTGTTTGTCCTCCATTAGCTTTAGTCCTTCACATTTTTCCAGTCTCCAGTTGTTGCTCCTTGTTGCTCCTAGGATTCCTGCATGAGTGAGATGAGGTTTGGTAAGAGAAAAAAAGGATCACCAATCAGTATATCTACAAACATATGCAAATATATAGTTCAAGACCTTCATCTGCATTAAAACAACTAGCATACCACAAATGTCTAGGAAAAAAAGAGCGTACTCAAACACATCTATCATATGCTCTATTTTTGTTTAATATGTTTGCTTCTTATGCAGGTATAGGTGAAATCCTTGTTACTATGTTGTTTCATTTGATTGCAGCACATGGGTAAAATGGGACTCCCACAAGGGTTGAGCCCAATGTGTTTCCCTTTGATTACATTATAGAGGGATAATTGCATTTTTTACATCACCATTGGCTTCTTGTTGACGAGTCTCATCAATCATGGTGTTATTGATGAGGAATGGATGTCATTATTAATGGGAGTCATCTCACATTAATAGTGTTAATCCTTATCAATAAAAACATGTCATGAAGCTCATCTACATGGATTCAATGAGAAGTTACTATAAGCTATCTAGAGTAGCTATGGGTGATAAATGGAATGCAATGGTTAAGGCATGTTTTGATTTTCTATCCCAAAGAGAAATGCATGAGAAGGAGAACTCATTGATGCAAATGAGAAAAGGTAACTAGCATTGTCAATTGTCATTGTATGAGGCAGCATAATAAATATACTAGTTTCGTAGTGATGCTATAGGAAGTGGAGGATCTGGTTCTTTACAATCAACATTGAAAATGTTCCAATAGGACAACATGATCATACAAAAGGTATAGAGGAAATATTGTGAAAGCCAGAGCCTAATGAAGTTATATAAAAAGCATAATATTGCAGTCACTGTTTACTACTTTGATATAATATAGAATGTTTTGTTTCTTTTTTCTTGCTTGGAGTATTTGTATCCTCAATTTATAGACAAGAAGAGTAGTCAATAGAAGGTATGATGGTAAAAGAGCAAGTATATTCATCATAGTGAAGATAGTGCAATTACTTGAATGACAGTCTAGAGCAGTAGGCCAGGTAGTCATCAAAGTTCATAAGAAACAAGTATGCATGGAAGACATCATACACTCCACTTATGTGTTCAAATCATTTGTGAACAATGAAAAACAAAATATTCAAATCCATAAAGAATGGTGGGACCATACAATGATAGTATAGTATATGAGGCTATAGTAAATGATTTTATTCTTCATGATATTTCACAATACAATGAGAAAAGTTAACAAATGAATTTGATAGTGATAGATATAGTGACTGGAAACAGTAGGAATAGAGCCACGACCTTTGTGATAGGAACTTTTTCTAGAATGCATTTCAAGCAGAAACCCTCATTTGCTCAAAAGTGAATGAAACTTAGTATAGAAGCATAAAATGACAGTGATATTTGGGGATAGAGATAATAGTAGCATAAAGGAAGCAGTGATCATAGTCAAATATTATGGCTTTCAAAGTCATATTAAATGTAGAAAGCTACTACCCTTTTTACTTTTAAAACCCTTGAAGTCTCTAAGGGAAAAAAATAAAACACAACCAAACCTAGAATTGTAAATGAAGCATGGAATAAAGTATAGGTGTGAAGACCCTCAAGCTAGGGTTTTAAAACAAAATAAAGCTTCATTTATGGATACCCAGATGAGCCACAAATAAAATATAAAAAACCTAGTTGGTGTCTATAGTGGCCGCGGCCCGAAGAAGTGTTATTCCTCACAAATGTTAAACTAGCTTGAGGTTTTGTAACAAAAGATAAAATACATAAGGAAAAGAGAAGTTTTTTGAGCCTTTGTGATATGAACAAATATTCAAAAAAGGTAGAATGCAAGATTCAAAGATCTTACCTTCAATTTTGGCTATAGAAAATATAGGTTGAGCCGCAGGCTTTCCATAATTTTTCCTCTAAGTTTTCAATCAATGAGTCTTCAATGATGGCCTCAAGAATGGTAATGAGTATTAATAGAGAGGATGAACATAGAAAAACACATCAGAAATATTTTTATATCCATAGCTTAAAGGCCCAAGAATGTTTCAAAATGGAATCAAAGTGTCTTAGATTGGTGAAAATACAACTTACTATCGGTCTCCTAAAGAGTTCCGACACAAGAAGTAGAGGGTGCTCAAAGTTTCAAGCTCGAAACTAGTATATCCATGGAAGCCCAAAGTGGAGAGCAATACAATAGAGAAATGAAACATAGGAAATAAGTAAAAAAATCATTGTAGTTGTGGCCTAAAAGACCCAGATTAGCAGAAAAATGGATATTTTCATTCTATTTTTCCTTGAAATAACTCATCAATGATTCTATGAGAATATCGATAGGAAGATGATGGAAAAGTGCCACTGAAGCCTCAATATTTCACCATGAATCACCTCCATGTGTGAAGCTCTGTAGAAACCCTATGGTGTCGACGGCTTCCTCCATAATCATTGACAACATAATAAAATGAGTGATTTTCATTTTTCCTATCTTTTGTTGTTAGGGTTTTCATGACCCTATTATGTCGATAGCTCAATGGCATTTTTTCCATAGTTTTTTAAAAATATACATGCTAATTAATTTTCTCATGGGCTAAGACCTTGAGTCTTATGTCTTGTGTTTACACCATGCCATGTATGTTAAATTCTTTGAATTTCCTTGCATTGTAATCTCCCATATGGGTCGAGCCCTTCCTCTTATTTTGCATTGATTTTAAATGTATTTTTTTTTTAATTAAGTGATAGTTTATAAATAAATTAACTATACATGTTATTTTAAATGCAAAGTGAAGTGTATTGAGCTTTCAACACATGGTAAAGGGAGATATGGATATAGTTGAGTCTTTATACTTTTACAAGCATCTAGTGGGAGTTAGAGGAAGTTTGCAAACATATGGAGAGCATGTAGGGGCTTTTGTTTCGCTTGGTTGGAGGTTATGAGAGAATATAGGAGGCGGTTCTTCATGCCTAGATACTTGGTATGGCCAAAATTAGCTTTTTTTACACATGGGAGCTCATTTGGAGGGAATCTAGTTACTAGATTTTAGGTTTTTGGGGGCATCCAACCCAAGGTAGTTTCTAGTTCCTATTTTGGTGCAACTGTTTGGGAGTTGATGATATAGTCATTGATTTGACTCATTGTACTTAGTTCTTCTTTGTGCAATTTTTGGACTTAGTGACTTTTCAATCCTTTGTTAGATTTTGGCATATTTCTGTAACTCACATTTGGACATAAATAATAGAGGAGACCTTGAATATCAATGATTTTGGAGTTTTTCCTTCTCTTTCCTTGATTCATTTCATGCATTCAAATGATTTGATCAAGTTATTTGTGAGGTATTGTTATTTCCTTATAGCTTTGTCTCATGTTCAACACCTTTATGTAAGAGTTTGTTTATGTAGGTCATAATTTGTGTCAAGTTTTGTGAATGGATTATAGCTGTGAAGTCACCTTACTTTTAGAAGTCTGAGCACCAGGACCTTGTTATGAAATACTTATGCAAGGACATACAAGAATAAGTTGTGCAAGTTTATTTTTAGTCATTTTAAACAAGTGTTGATTATATGAGTTTATGTCCAAGTTTAGTTTGGTGTATCACCTCTTTAGTCTTTTTGTTCATTTTCAGTTTCTCAGTTATGCATATTTCTCTTCCCTTTTCCTTGTCAATCAGTAGAATAGTGAAGTAATTTGGGTGATAACTAGCTAGGAGCCAACCTTATTTGGAGATTCACTCCAAATTCTAGGTGACCCATAACCTAGGAGTGATTCCATGTTTCTCTAGAGTGCTAAATTCTGTAACTTAGCTAGGGTGCAACTTTAAGAGATAATAGTTTTGGCATGCCTGGTGGGACTGTCTAATCAAGATAGTATTAGGAAATGAATTTTTTGCTGGTTTTGATGTGCAACCAATGAAATTTCAGACCTTTTTAGAGGTTAAGTTTGCATGTCTAGCGACTATGAGTCTGGTGGTTAGCAAAATCCTATGCAAGATAGCATATGAAAAGAATACAAACAAGAAGAAGCATTGTCCCTTTTGAATATTTACAATTTTCACCACCTAGAAGGAGTGGAAGAATTGTAAAATGAATTTATGTTCCAACAAAAAAGGGTTCAGTCAACACTGCCTAGTTTTAAAACAACAACAATGTCAAGTCCTATTGTACCTTCAATTTTTGTACCTATTGTTCTAGTTTAGGTCACACCTCTAGTTGCACAAATGGCTAGGAATTAACCTTTTGTTCCATTTAATGGAGGAAATCCTTTGAATCTTGTGTAGCATGATGATATACCTATGGGTACTTTGAAAATTTTACCTTTTTTAATAGGGGAGGATCAAACTACTCCCATTGAGCACATTAAAGATGTAGCTTCATTATGTGGAGTCCACCACATTAATCAGGAAAATGTTGTAGTAATACTACTTATTGCTTCATTTAAATGAAAGGCTCTACAATGGTTCAGAGGCTTGGTGGTCAATTCTATTGCAACATGGGAAAAATTGGGAGAAAAGTTGCACAAACAGTTTCAAGATAAGTCTATTCACCTATCACTATTTGAACTAACAACAATCAAGAGTGCTCCCCAGGAGCAGATGACAGATTTTAATTATCATTTTTAGAAAACATGGTACATAATTCCTGATAGGGTAAGGCCTTCTCCAGAATATGCTTTTTGGTATTACTTGAGGGCTCTCAATAGTGACATTTCTATCATGATACAATCTATGGGGGGTGTCTCTCTACCAGATGCTTATGAAATAGCAATAAGAGTAGAAAGTAGTCTAATCCAAGTTGGTAAGATAGCTCCTAGACCCCTAATGCCAATTTTCCTAGAAATCTAGTCTTCAATGCCTCTGCAAATACCACCCTTTGCTCCTGTACCTATTGTTCCAACATTACTAGCTACTATTAGCTAGGAAATGACTGTCCTAGGTTCATCTCAGGAGTTACAAGAGATTAAAAATATTCAGAAGAAGATTAAGAGCATATTGCAAACTTTTGGTAATGAGCTAGTAAGCATTAAGAAGTAGCAGTTTTAGAATAGGCAGCCTTATCAGCCTCAAAACCAAGGGCCAAGTTAGCCATACCAAGCAAATAGACAACAATATAAGGGTAACTATCAAGGTGCAAGAAAAAATGTGGGCCCAGGGCCTTTTCAGTCGTATAATCCTACTCCAATTAGTGCAAATAGGGTTCTTGTTCTTGTACAAAATAACCTTGCAACAAACTATGAGTGGTTCTTTCTATGCAATCAACCCCACAATCAAACTACATATTTTAATGGGGTCATTAATCAAGCTTTTATGGTGCATAATGTCTCAAGTGTGTAGAGCATACCTAATGAGGAATCACCACAAGAATAGAATCATCCTTTAGATGATACAACTCTCTTGAATTGGCAAGGAGATGAATTTTGTGGAGTGTGTTTAGAACTGTAAAATTTTGAAATTTTACAGTCTATTTCATTCAAGAGTTCCAGCATTGAGTCCTCATCATAAGAATAAAATTCTCTCTTTGTATTGTCTTGCTTATTTTCCGTCATAAAATTCATTGAGTCCATCAAGTCCTTCATTTTTCATTAAAAGACCCAATCGGAAAGACATTGTAAAAGTCTCCCCAACCTGATTTTTCACTAATATATGTTTGTTGCAGACTATCGACAGGACAATTTTCTTGTTTCGGCGACAAAAGGAGTCATTTCGGTGAAGGGAATCATTGTCAGAGTGAAGTCATAGCGAATACATTGTGTTTTGTCGACTGGTGCATGTAAAAGTATATCGGTCAAGCTAAAAGTATTTGGGAGGATGTCTTGGCGAACCATTTTTTCTTGCCGATAGGCATTTATAAAAAATATATCAACATATGTTGGGGCATCGGTGTAATGTCAGGGCGAAGATAATATGTCATACTGACTAATGCATAAAGGGGTCGTTTCGGCCAGACTGATTGGTATCGGCGTGAACTCATAACGAAGTCATTTTGTCTTACCGACTGGATTGAAAACAAGTGTTTCGGTAAGATTTATGTGCATTGGGGAAGGTCTTAGCGAAGGGGCCATTGTTTGGCCGAACCAAGTTCAAGGGTATTCAAAAGTCATCGGTGAGAAGCTATAGAGTCTTGCCGAGTTAAAACTTATGCCAATAGAGATTTGCATTGCCGGGAGAGGAACTTTTCGGTATAAGTTTCACCGAAGTATGAATATTATACTGACAAGTAGTTCGGAGTGAGTTTTTCCGAATAGGAGTAATCTGGAGGAGTGATTTCGGTAAGACATTGGGTGTTGGTATAAGTCTTCCCGAAGGTTCATTGTTTTGCCGAGAGTATTGTTTCATTGGTCGGGTTTATTTCTTCGGTGAGAAAACTTGGTGGACACGTCGAAATGAGAATTCATCGGTGAAAGGGTGATTTTGTCTTAACGATTGGAAAATACATTGAAGAGTATATATCGGTAAGATGTAAAGATATCTACATAACATCTCCCCGACTTTGAATGTCACATCGAAGCAGGTGAAATGATGATTGCATCGGCAAGAGTATAAATTCATCTTGGCGACCCAAGGAAAATGAAGACTTTCGAAGAAACAGGATGAAGTTTGCGAGATATCTCCCTGACATTTGCAGGTTATGGTGAAGAGCATAAAGATAAAGGATTTCGGTCGGTGTGAGAACATTAATGTCTCAGCGACTGGACAATGCTTTGAAGAATGCATATCGGTATGGCACCATGAAATCTATGTAATATCTCCCCAATTTGAAGTTGTCACAGCGACATGAAAAATAGAAGCAATAGCCATCAAGTTGATATCAGGTGTCGGTAAGACCGCAGAGTGTCTTAGAGAATGGTGAAATAAACGTTGAAAAGGGATTTTGCCCCAGATTTGAAATTTTCTCATCGATAGGACAATTGATGCGATAGTGCCAGTTTCAAAGGATGCTTCATTCATGCTTCATTAATGGCGTGATGGGATAAAACAATAATGTTTTAATCAATTCTTCATTTCTGAATTGATTGCTGGCGAATTGGCATGCTGAATAGAGAACCGAGACATTTTTCAGTTTAGCTCAAGCATAATATTGTAAGTAATTGCTTCTTTGTTTTTCACATTTTGATTCTGTAAGCTTGAAGATGGAGTCTTCTGGTTCTGGAAAGGGTAAGGGTAGAAAGCTTGGTGAGAGTAGTCAGTCGAAGGGAAAGAAACAATAGACTGATACGGAGCATGGAGGTACTAAAAGAAGGTTGAACCAAGACCTCATTGATCAACTACCTGGTTCAAGTCCTAAAGCTAGAAGGTCTGCACAACTTAGGGCAGAGGTTGATAAGCTAGATGATAAATGCAAGTTCATAGGTGATGTCTAGACTATTGTAAAGGGGTATGAGCTTTTCAATTTCCACTACCATAGGAGAAATCGTTTTGATCCAGTCTGTAATCCATGGAAGTTGAATGTAGGGAAATTAGTATGCCCTAATGTATTTGTTAATGCTGAATTGGTAAAATTACTTGCTGATCATTATGATCCAAAGTATAAAGCTATATGTGATCCTTCTGGAAAACCACAGATACATGTGTCAAAAGAAGCAATTGGTGAGGTTTTCAAACTGGAAGGTTTTGCAATGAGGAAATTAATTGTGAGGAGTTGCAAAATGAATTTTCAAGAATGGATACAAGTTACAAGGGTTGGAGGTTACCAATTCACAGGGTCAAATAGGGTAACAAGCCAGAACCTTTGGAAGATGGTGAGGGGCCTCCATATCATGTAGATTTGTTTGAACCCTATATGAAGTACACATATTTTTCAGTGTGTCAGGTATTAGGGATGGATGCCCCTGAATTCATGTCAATGGTGCCAATGGTTATCACAGCAGATATTCAATATCACAATTCCAGGCCATTTGATTATGCTTCGTATATTTCTAAGGAGCTTGATTCAGGGTTGATGGCTATAAAGAGTGGAGCCTCTATTGTTCATCTTAGAAATTATTCATTGTTGATGCACATGGTGTTATATTTCAGACAGGAGTTAGGGGTATGGCCTCCTGAAATGAGAATTTCTCAAATTGGTAAGGAGGGTGAAGCATTGCCTATTCAATTGTGGACTGCCATTTGGGACAGCAGGTTTGCTGGTTCTAGTTTTATTCATTTTGAAGAATTTTTTGTAAAGACATTGTATAAATTGTATCATTATCCTTGTAACTATTCATTGACTGATGAGATCAAAAGGTTCCTTCGGCCTAAAGACTTCAATGGGCCTATTGATCATAACTAGGGAGACTGGTATTGTTTGGAGGGAGCTACTGTAATCAGAGTGTATGGATTTGAAGATGCTCCTCTCATTCTGCCAAGGACAGTTCCAAATAGGGTTGCATATTTGGAAATTGTCAGACAGATGGATTACTGTAGTGTGATGCATTTTAGTTCTTTTGGGAAGCAGGCTTTTATGCCTAGTACTTTATGCTTTGGTGATTTCACTGTATTGGCTAAGGAGGGATATAATTCAATCCTTGACAGATTGCTGCATTATAATATGAAAAGAGGACCAACCAGGACAAACTTTGACCCTGAAGGATATATCAATTCAGCCAAAGAAAGGATTAACTTTGGAGGGTATCGGCATGTACCCTATCCTTTTGATGATATGATCAGAATCTGGATGAAGATGAAGCAGAAAGGGTAGTTGAAAGGTATAACCAAGGGCTACAAGATACTGAGTTATTGTCTTCTGGAGATGAAGAAGCACCAAGAGCTAATGTGCCACAGGGTAAAACAGAAAAGGTATCCAGAATGAGGACTCAGCAATATGTCTGCCCAGTCAGAGAACAAAGTATTGAAAGTGGTGATGTTGATACAAGGCACATGGAGTACAGATCATTTGTCTCTGATGATGAGTTTATACATTCCCCAGAGTTCAAGGCATTCTTGTACAAGCAGAAGGGGAAGGAAATAAGGGAGAATGTTGATGATGTTACTTCAGGAAA
The DNA here is from genome assembly GCA_007258455.2 of Sequoia sempervirens. Taxonomy (NCBI): domain Eukaryota; kingdom Viridiplantae; phylum Streptophyta; class Pinopsida; order Cupressales; family Cupressaceae; genus Sequoia; species Sequoia sempervirens. The sequence continues at coordinate 93,339 of VDFB02294127.1, forward strand.
TGAGGAACAATTGTTGGCTCAATTGAGAAGATGTGTGGATGATGAAATGACAAACATGACTCCTGAAGTGGGGAGGAAAATGTTGGAGGATGCTGGTGTCATGATATTTCCTGGTCTTGATTTGAATTCTACATTGGTCTTTGATAGTTTCTTGAAGGGCAGTAATGCTACTCATAAGCTTGATAAGGAAAAGGTGACAGAAGTGTATACGGGCTCCAAGTATAATACTGATGAGGGATCAATGTTGATATGGGCTTTGTACCCACCCCACAGGAAATCAGTGGTACTTGATACAGAGAAGGCATTTGGCCATGTCTTGACTCTAAAGGCTGGAGAAGCTGATCCTGTAGCTACTGTAGATATTGGGGTAAATATTGCAAAGTTGAATAAAGCACAAATTCAGCTGTTGATAAAAGAAAGAGAAATGTATAAAGCAAATAATGAGAAATTGCTGAGAGAAAATGATAGACTCAAAGACTTGGTTGGTGTTTCAATGGGGACAACCAAAATGATCACTCAAGGAGAAAGCTCTCAGGCAAAAGACCACTGGGTAGGGTCAAGTGCTTATTCTCAAGGAAAGCATGATGCTATTGCTGCAATTGTCAAGAAGAGGCAGGATCATTTGACATCCTGGTTGAATAAATTGTGGGGAAAATACTCTCATACTCTTGCTGCATTGAAGGAGCACACAAGGATGGATGGACGAATCATGGAGAAATTTCATGAGTTGGCTCAAAGTGATGAAGCTAGCAGTTCTGCACTTGAAGCTGCAAATCATATAATCAATCGCCATCGAAATTTCTATGATGAATTGCAAGGGGATGAACAGGGGTTAATTGCAGCTGCTGAGAAAACTGTAATTACATTTTCTGATGATAATGGGGATTTGAAAGATGCCTCCAAATAGAAAAATGAATGTGATTCAATGCTGAATGAAATCATGAAGATAGCTTTTGTAGAGGATACAACATTGAAAGAAGTGAGTAAGCAAAATGAGGAAATGGTCAAGATGGAAGTTACAATTTGGAATGTTGTTGGAGATGCGGACACATATGAGCATCAGGATTATTTGGACCACCTCAATAAGACTCACTTATGGCTAAATAGAGCCTAGTTATTCTCTATCTTTTATTTTATAATATGTATTTTCTATTTCCGAAAGGATGCGTCCTTTCGTATTCTCAATGTATAAATGTCCATTTTGATAACAATATGCAGATGATAGGTAGAATAGGATAGAGAATAGAAAATACGATGGAACACCATGTTTCACAGGGCTGAGACTCTGATGTATGTTTTGAAGCCATGGAGATATCAATGAAAATCATCTGATTTGCTGGCGTATTCTGGTGTCAATTGTTGTGTTGTGCCTATTGAAAGAATTATTTGAGTTGTCTCTAAGATTGATGTTGCTTGGTTATTTAGATCAACATAACAAGTTTATGTCTAGTTTATCAATACGTATTTTCCATATTTGTGTGATTGGTTGATAGGTTCTTTCAAGGAAGGATTAAATCCTTTTGATGAATCACAGTAATCAAGGAATTTCATCTTGATCATTAAGAAGAACTTGATAATCACAACCTTGCATTTTTATACTGGTTATAAATAAAACATGCCAAACAATTTGAATGAATCCAGAAAGAAGTCAGTTGTTTAAGATTTCATTTGACTCCGTATATTACATAAGGCACTGGTCTCACCGTTTCCAATCATTTAGTTTTATTCATACTTTTTTACATCTGTTAACTAAGCATATTAGGGTTTGGTTTTGAATGCTGGTATACAATATATACCAAATTTGTTTTATTTTTTCCATTCCAATTTGCCATCGTGGACAAATCATGGCATGAAGAGAAGATCAATAGTCAAGTCTGCTTCATTTGTTATAGGTACACCCGCCTAGGTCTAGCAGCACCTGGAGAGTAGAAGGTTTAATTGTTTCAAACCTTGTTCTTTGCCCTAAAACATTGTGAAAGCTTGGCAACCTTTAGGTGGTTCAAACCTGCGTTTTTGAGAGCTAAAAAGAGGGCTTTTGAGATTGAATAGTTAGCAAGCAAAGGTAAAGAAGCTACTGGTCCATCTACATCTCAAGTTCCACGCATATTACAAAGAAATTCACAAGCTACTACCAAATAGCAGACTGTGAGTCACCCTCAATCAACTCATTTGCAAGTTGATCCTGCTATTGTGAGGACTCAACATAAGGTAATTACTACTGCACCATATAATATTATTGAAATTATGAAAAAAATGAATGTATCAATGTCTATGTGGGATTCTTTATCCATCCTAGGCCAAAAAGACTTATTATAGTTTGCCTTATCTAATGTGAATGTTTCAAATGATACAACAATAGGTCAGGTTAAAGTTGTTCTCACAAATACACCTTAGGAAAACAATAAACAATCAGGTAAAGATGTCAAGCCCCCTCCATTTTATGTATCTTTGATAGTAGGGGATAAGCTGGTCCATAATTGCATGGTGGATAGTGGGGTGAGCAATTTTGTTATGCCCAAGAAGATTGTTGACAAGTTGGAACTAAAATATCATCCCCTTGAGAAAGGAGTGGTCCAATTAGATGGTTCATCTGTTAATACTGTAGGTGTCATTAAGGACTTAAGCCTTACACTTCACACTTGTCCAAACTTTTCCATTCCCCAAAATATTTTTCCTTAACTTGCCAACTTATTTTGCATTATGCTTGTCAAGAGATTTTACTACCAAGAAGGGGGTTAGTTTTCCTCAGATTGGTCCCACATGTTGTTTAGGACTAGATATGGGACAAAAGTGACTATAAAATTTGAGTCACTTTCCAAATATCACATTGAACCTTATATACCAAGTGTTGTTAATGCAAATTGTGTTGTTTTTAAGGATAGCGAGCTCGTTGCTGCTGAAGAATTGCAAGTTGAAAGTGTACCAGATATACTCTTAAATGAGTAGGTAGCAGAAAATATTGAAGATAATCCAAGTGATAATATTAAAGAGGCTGGTTTGGGAGTATATGTGTTACATGAACTTGAAATAGTGATGCCAAACCTCAAAACGAAGGTAGAATAGTAGATAGGACAACGAGATGAGGTGTGTAAGATGTTCTTTGATGGTCATAGAAGTAGAAATGGAGCTAGTGGGGGTGTGATGCTTGTGTCCCCACAAGGTGACAAGTATTATTCTACTTTCAGATTTGCTTTTTCTGGTTCTAACAATACTACCAAATATGAAGGTCTGATTTAGGGCTTGGAATGGGAAAGGAAAAGAAAGATAAGCTACCTTCAGGTATTTGGAGATAGTGAGTTGATAGTCAATCAAGTAAGAGGCTTGAATGTGACTAAAAATGATGTGCTTAAGTCTTACAAGCATAGGGTGTGGGATATGATAGAGGAATTCGATGCTTTTAATCTGATTACAATTCCTAGGAATCAGAATAAGCACACAGATAGGTTAGCTACAATAGGTGCTCAGTTTGATATACCTAATGATATTAAAAAGGGAAAAGTGTAGCAATATGTTAAGGTTGTTATAAGGCCTTCTATTTCTGATAATAACATTCATTGGAAAGTATTCGAGAGTGATGATTAGGTGTTGAGATTTCTGCTTGAAGAAGATGAGTTTTTAGTGGTAAATCAAGAGAAGCTAAAGCAACAATATGATGATTAGATCTTTAGCTAAGAAATAACAAGCTACCCAAGGGTCTAGTCACCTTAGAATCTATCTTCAACATTGATTATCAACTCAAAAATAGAAAAACCAACATGTAGGTTATGGAGGAACATTATGAAGAGCTTGAGATATTTAAAGGTAAGCTCCTTAAAATTGGAAAAATTTGTTCACAAGTAGATAGGCAAGATTTTGTTGCTCTTTGTCAAGAATTTCAATATGTTTTTGCATGGGAATACTTAGATTTAAAGGGATTTGATCCCTAGATTTTCCAGTACACCATAGAATTAGAGCCAAATGCAAAGCTTGTTAGGTAGATACAGAGGCCTTTAAATCCAAAACTTGAGCCCCTTATGATAAAAGAATTGACCAAGCTGATTGAGGGAGACATTATATTCCCAATCAAGCATACCTCATGGGTTTCTAACCTTGTACCGATTAGAAAGAAAACTAGAGAAATTAGGTTTTGTGTAGAATTTAAATACCTTAATAGAGCCTCATTGAAGGACCATTATCCACTGCCCTCTATGGAGTAGATTCTTCAAGTAGTTGTTGGTTCAAGAAGATTTTCCTTGATGGTTATTCTAGTTAGAACCAGACATTGGTCAAAGAAGAGGACCAATACATGAGTACTTTTACCACAAAGTGGGGCACTATGGCCTACAAAAGAATTCCATTTGGTATGTCTAATGTTGGAGCCATCTTTCAGAGGGCCATGAACATGGAATTTCAAGGACTGATTCATAAATTAGTGCTCATATATCTTGATGACTTAACAATGTTTTCTAAAAATATAGATGACCATTTTTCTCATCTAAGACAAGTGTTTGAGAGGTGTAGGGATTTTGGTATATCCCCTAACCCCCAAAAGTGCATTTTTGATGTTCACGAAGGAAAGCTTTTAGGACACATAGTGTCAAAACAAGGAATCACCATCGATCATGAAAGAGTGAAAGCCATTTTAGAGATGCCATTACCCAATCATAAAAAGGGGCTGAAAAGTTTTTTGGGCATAATTAATTTTGTAAGAAGGTTTATTCCAGATGTTGCAAATCTTTTGAATCCATTAACTGCTATGTTAAAGAAAAATGTAAGTTTCAGCTAGAACAGAGAGGGAAAGCACAATTTTGAAGCTACTAAGGTGGCCTTATTAGTAGCTCCTACTCTAGTAAATCCAAAATTTTCAAAAAAATTAATTTTGTATCCTTTTGGTAGCATAAATTCCATTTTTACAATGCTGGTACAACAAAATAATGATGGTTTAGAATAGCCTATTTCCATTTTCAATCAAGGTTTAGAGGATTATGAACAGAGGTATACCTTCATGGAGAAACATGCACTTCTTGTTATCAGAAGTCTGAAAAAGTTTAAACCTTTGATTTCTAACAATAAGATACATCTAAAGGTTGCTCACCCTAGTATCAAGGAGTTTTTTTTAAGTAGGTACCTGAATGAAAAGAGGGTTGGTTGGATTATGAAGGTTCTGGAGTATGATATAGAAATAATGATGACCAAGCTTGTAAGGGGTAAAGGGTTATGTGAACAACTAGCTATCAGGTCTGAAAATGAGGAAAAGATAGAAAAAGAGACTATTTTGGTCACTAATGATGAGCCTCAGAATGCTGCACCTGCATTGGGTGCAAGTTGAGTACATGATATGACTCATTTATTGCAAACCGATGAGTTTCCACTAGGTTTAGATAAGGCCAAGAGGAGATATTTTAGATTGCAATCTATTCCTTATGTGCTGGTTGATAATGTTCTTTTCAGAAAGGACCTTAATGGTGTGTTGTTAAGGTGTATTGATCATGATCAAGTAGATAAAGTACTTCATGAGTTCCATGATGGAACTACTGGGGGTCATTTTTCCCCAAGAACTAATGAATGGAAGATAATGAGAGTTGGCTACTATTGGCCAAGCTTGTTTAAGGATTCCCATGCATGGGCAAGAAAGTGTGTAAAATGTGCCATTTTTGTAGGAAAAGAGAGACTGTCAACTTTACCTTTGTAGCCAATTCAAGTGGAACAACCCTTCATGAAATAGGGCATTGATTTCATAGGTGCCATTAACCCACCTTCTAGTGCAGGTCATAGGTGGGTACTTATTGCAACTGATTACTTTACAAGATGGATTGAAGCAGTGCCTTTGAAAGAAGACAATGAAAGTGTTGTTTTAAAATTTTATGATGAGATAGTAACCAGGTTTGGAGTACCTGAATCCATCATTTCAGATAATTCTTTAGAATTTTTTGGATTCAGAGTAAATGATTGGGCTATCAGGAATGGCATTCATTTGAATACTTCATCAAACTATTACCCACAAGGTAATGGTTTGGCAGAATCAACAAACAAGAAACTGGTAAGGATTATTAAAAGAATCATGGAGGATAATCAAAGAACTTGGCACACCAAGTTGAAATCTACCTTATGGGAAGATAGAATAACTCCCAAAAGGTCCATTGAGAACTCCCCATATGTTCTAGTTTATGGTAAGGAGGCAAGATTTCCTTTATCTATGGTGCTTCCAACTCTTTATATTATGCACTAGCTAGAGATTTTTGAGGAGCTAGACCCAATGGCAGTTAGGTATGCTCATCTCATGGAGCTAGAAGAGACACGAGATAAGGCAATGAAGTCCTTGGAGTATCATCAACTCCAAAAAAAAGTCTTTGATAAGAAAGCAACACCCAATGTATTCAGAGAGGGTGATGTTGTACTCAAATGGGATGAATTAAAAAGTAGGCCAAGAAAGCATACTAAATTTGATAACTTCTAGAGTGGCCCATTTGTTATTACAAAATGTAAGGAGCACAATGCATTCTAGTTATCAAAGATGGATGGAGAAATTTTACCTATCCCATTTAATGGGATACACCTCAAACAGTGTTTTAATGTTTGACTTACATTGTACATGCTAGATTAGGAGTTTTATTTTCAATAAGTGCTAATGCACTTTTGGTTTAGATGCAAGTTTTCATTTTCCCTAAGTGTTGTTTAGAACAGTTAGGTAGTTTTCCTTCTGAAATTCTGGTGTCTAAATAAGTTTCTAGGGTGTCATGCATTGATCTAGTGAGTTACAGTATTTTTCAAGACTATTTTCAAGTTGTGTCAACTTTTAGGTGGCTAAGTGCCCAATGGATAAGCTTTAGGCAATTGGTTAGGACATTTAGCAGGCAAACATATAGCAAATGTCGCCAAAAAATGTTACCTATTTTAGGAACTAGCTGAAACATATAGAGCTATTATGTTTTACAAGTGAAAAGAAGGTACATTTTGTTTTTTCTATATCACATTCATGTGCATAAAAGGAAAATCAAAAGATTACATTAGTACATTGTAAATTATGTAGATGCATATAACATAGGAGAAAATGCACAATATTTTCAAAATTGTAATCTTCATTGATAACATAGATGTATGGTGTTCTACACAAGTCGTGGAACTGATTGTTTTAATGCAAATAAAAGAAAAACTATACATTTTCAGATAAAAAATGAACATATAAATATAGGGGACTAGTCATTGCCTGAATGATGAATCCCAGTTGTTTGTCTTGCATTAGCTTCAGTCCTTCACATTTGTCTAGTCTCCAGTTGTTGTTCCTTGCTGCTCCTAGTATTCCTACATGAGTTAGATGAGGTTTGGTTAGATCAATGAAGGATCACCAATCAGTATATCTACAAACATCTATCAACATATAGCTTGATCTTCATCTGCATTAAAACAACTAGCATGCCACAAATGTCTAGGAAAATAAAGAGCATAATCAAACACATCTATCAAATGCTCTATTTTTATCTAATATGTTTGCTTCTTGTGTAGGTTTAGGTGAAATCCTTGTTATTGTGTTGTTTCATTTGATTGCAACACATGGGTAAAATGTGGCTCCCACAAGGGTTGAGCCCAACGTGCTGCCCTCTGATTACATTATAGAGGGATAATTGCATTTTTTACATCACCATTGGTTTCTTGTTGATGAGTCTCATCAATCATGGTGTTACTAATGAGGAATGTATATCATTATTAATGGGAGTCATCTCACATTAATAGTGATAATCCTTATTAATAAAAACATGTCACGAGGCTCATCTACAAGGATTCAATGAGATTCTTCTGAATTATGCAATGATTTAAATTATCATAAGCTACCTAGAGAAGCTATGGGTGATAAATGGAATGTGATGGTCAAGGCATGTTTGCATTTTCTATCCCAAAGAGAAATGCATGAGAAGGAAAGCTCACTGATGTAAATGAGAAAAGGTACTAGCATTGTCAATTGTCATTGTATGAGGCAATAGAATAAATAAACTAGTTTCAAAGTGATGCTACAGGAAGTGGAGGATTTTCCTCTTTACAATCAACATTGAAAATGTTCCAATAGGATAGCATGATCATACAAAAGGTAAAGAGGCAGTCTTGTGAAAGCCAGAGCCTAATGAAATTATATCAAAAGCATAATATTGCAATCACTATTCACTCCTTTGATAGAATATAGAATGTTTTGTTTCTATTTTCTTGTTTGTAGTATTTGTATCCTTAGTTTTTGGACAAGAAGAGAAGTCAATGGAAGATATGATAGTAAAAGAGCAAGTACATTCATCATAGTGAAGGCAATGCAATTACTTGAATGGTAGTCTAGAGTAGTAGGCTAGATAGTCATCAAACCTCATAAGAAACAAGTATGCATGGAAGACATGATACACTCTATATATGTGTTTAAATCATTAGTGAACAATGGAAAATAAAAGCTTCAAATCCATAAAGAATGGTGGGATCATACAATGATAGTACAATATATGAGACTGTAGTAAATGATCCTATTCTTCATGATATTTCACAATATAGTGAGCAAAGTTAAGAGATGAATTTGACAGTGACAGATATAGTGACTAGAAACAACAAGAACAAAGCCACGAACTTTGTGATAGGAACTTTTCTAGAATGCGTTTTAAATATAAACCCTCATTTGCTCAAAAGTGAATGAAACTCAATACAGAAGCATAAAATAACAATGATATTTGAGGATAGAGACAATAGTAGCATAAAGGAAGTAGTGATCATAGTCAAAGATTATGGCTTTCAAAGTCATATTAAATGTAGAAAGCTACTATCATTTTTTCTTTTAAAACCCTTGAAGTCTCTAAGGGAAAAAAAACACAGCAAAACCCATAACTATAAATGAAGCATGGAATAGAGTACAGGTGTGAAGACCCTCAAGCTAGGGTTTAAAAACAAAATAAAGCTTCATTTAAGGATACCTAGAAGAGCCATAGATAAAATATGAAAAGCCTAGTTGGTGTCTACAGTGGCCACAACTTGGAGAAGTGTTATTCCTCACAAATGTTAAACTAGCTTAGGTTTTTGTAATAAAATATCAAATACAAAAGGAAAATAGAGGTTTTTTGAGCCTTTGTGATATGAAAAAATCTTCAAAAAAAGGTAGAATGCAAGATTCGAAGAGCTTACCTTCAATTTTGGCTATAGAAGATATGGGTTGAGTTACAAGATTTCCGTAATTTTTCTTCTAAGTTTTCAATCAATGAGTCTCCAATGGCAGCCTCAAGAATGGTAATGGATATTAACATAGAGGATGGACATAGAAAAGAACATCAAAAAGCTTATTATAGCCATGACTTAAAGGCCCACGAATGTTTCAAAATGTAATCAAAGTGTCTCAGATTGGTGAAAATACAACTTACTATTGGTCTCCTGAAGAGTTTCGACACAAGCAGCAGAAGGTGCTCAAAGTTTCAAGCTCGAGCCCAGTATAGCCATGGGGGCCCAAAGTGGAGAGGAATACAACAGAGAAATGAAACATATGAAATAAGTAAGAAAATCATTGTAGTCGTGGCCTAAAAGACCCAGATTAGCAAAAAAATGGAGATTTTCATTCTATTTTTCCTTGAAATAACTCACTAGTGATTCTATGAGAATATCAAGAAGATGATAGAAAAGTTCCAGTAAAGCCTCAATATTTTTCCATGAATCACCTCCATGTGTGAATCTTTGTAGAAACGCTATGGTGTCAGTGGCTTCCTCCATAATCATCGATAGAAAAATGAAATGAATGATTTTCATTTTTCCTATATTTTTTTGTTAGGGTTTTCATGACTCAATTATGCCGATAGCTCAATGGAATTTTTTCCATAGTTTTTAAAAAATATACATGTTGATTAATTTGCTCGTGGGCTAAGACCTTGAGTCTTATGTCTTGTGTTTACACCATGCCATGCATTTTGAAGTATTTGAATTTCTTTGCATTATAATCTCTCATAGGGGTCGAGCCCTTTCTCTTATTTTGCATTGATTTTAAATGTAAAAAAAATTAATTAAGTGATAGTTTATAAATCGCTTAACTATAAATGTTACTTTAAATGGAAGGTGAAGTGTATTGATCTTTCAACACTAGGTAAAGGGATATATGGATATAGTTGAGTCTGTATGCTTTTGCAAGCATTTAGGGGGAGTTAGAGGAAGTTTGCAAACATATGGAGAGCATGTAGGGGCTTTTCTTTCACTTGGTTGGAGGTTATGAGAGAATATAGGAGGTGGTTTTGCATGCCTAGATGCTTGGTATGGTCAAACTTAGCTTTTTTCACACATGGGAGTTCATTTGGAGAGAATCTAGTTGTTAGATTTTAGGATTTTTGGGGGCATCCAACCAAAGGTAGTTTCTGGTTCCTATTTTGGTGCAACTGGTTGGGAGTTGATGATAAAGTCATTCATTTGACTTATTGTACTCAGTTCTTCTTTATGCAATTTTTGGACTTAGTGAATTTTCAGTCCTTTGTCAGATTTTGGCATATTTTTGTAACTCACATTTTGGACATGAATAATAGAGGAGACCTTAAATATCAATGATTTTGGAGTTTTTCCTTCTCTTTCCTTACTTCATTGTGCACATTCAAATTATTTGATCAAGTTATTTGTGAGTTATTGTTATTTCCTTATAGCTTTGTCTCATGTTCAACACCTTTATGCAAGAGTTTGTTTATGCAGGTCATAATTTGTGTCAAGTTTTATGAATGGCTTATAGTTGTGAAGTCAACTTCCTTCTAGAAGTTCGAGCATTAGGACCTCGTTATGAAATACTTATGCAAAGACATACAAGAATAAGTTGTGCAAGTTTATTTTCAGTCATTTTAAGCAAATGTTGATTATCTGAGTTTATTTTCAAGTTTAGTTTGGTGTATCACCTCTTTAGTCTTTTTGTTCATTTTCAATTTATTAGTTATGCATATTTCTCTTCCATTTTCCTTGTCAATCAGTAGAATAATAAAGTAATTTAGGTGATAACCAACTAGGAGCCGGCCTTATCTAGAGATTCACTCCAAATTCTCGGTGACCCACAACCTAGGAGTGATTCCATGTTTCTCTAGAGTGCTAAGTTCTGCAACTTAGCTAGGGTGCAACTTTAAGAGATAACACTACCTTTAGGAGAATCAATTATATGGAGGAATTTTCAAATTTCTTTTTTTTTTGTGTGAAGATGAGAGCCTTAGTCAAATAGTAGTTTTGGGAGAACAACTAAAAACAATAAATCAACACAAAATTGAAATATAACACTTGGAACAACAAGATTAAGTTTAGTACTGATAGAACAAGAAAATAGAATGTAGATTAGAGAAGGGAAGAAGCATGTGTACCAGTCACCAAAAGTGCTTTTCTAAAGCTGATTTGGGATTCATTTTCTCAGAGGTGAATGGGTCCTAAGTTATGGTTTTTCTACAACCTTCAGAAGCCTCTACTACAAATCTGACTCTTCCAATTTTCCTAGGTTTTAGGTTTGGAAAGTTGGAAATAATTTTTGTGAGTTTCCATGAGAGGATAGCAACTTTGAAAATTTCTCCAAATTTGATCTTCAAAAGGTATTCAATATTTCTTCCACCTAAATCTACAATCATAAATCAAGATGGAAAATTTTTCAAAGTTTTTGGTGAATGGGGGTTTTCCTTGGTCAAACCCCGTTTTGGTAATCAAACCTTGAAATGAATAAAAACATGAAAGAGGGAATGAAGAATGAACAAAAAAAATTTACCACTCAACAAAACCTTGAATAGATTTTGAATGAAAGTATACAACTTGCATGAAATGGACTTAATGGATGCGGATCTTGAACTTTGAATCTTGCTTTAAATAGTGCTTTGAATGCTTGATAGGATCATGAAACCTACATCACCATATTAGCTCCCAAAACATGCATGATGCAAGAAGACTTTGACATGAAAATTGGATCTTGATTGCTGCAATAAATCTTCAATAAATCTACTCTTGAATGCCTTTGAATTTCTCCAAAATGTTCTTGAATTTCTCTCTTAGATCTTGAAAATTACTAGCTTGAAAATATTAGGTGAAACATAGTGAAATATCCTTATATTTATAGGTATGTATCCTCAATTTCTCAAAATTCAAATATCACAAGATGACATTGAAATATAGATTTGAATATGTTAAAATATCACCAAAAACATAATTTAAATTTAGGTCCTAGGTCTAAGGGAAAACCTATTCTCCCATGGGCGAATGGGTCCTAGGTCCGAAAACCTAGGACACACATTGCTCAAGGTAAAGTGTTATGCTTAGGCATTAATTATTGTCAAGTTTCCCCTTTGGAAAATGTAATAAAATAGGATTGGAAATGAATTAAAGGGCCAATTAAGGCATAATTCAGATCAATTAGTTAAAGGAGCTCTAAATAAGTGTGAAAGTGTAAATAAATACATTTTACTATTGCAAGAATGAAAAGAGTGAAAGTGTTATGGAAATATTGAAGGTGTTGTCATTGATGTCAACTGGTGAAATAGTTATCTACTAGTTTTTGTTGGTTGTATATGTTGAGGATATTGAGAAAATTGTAATGAAGTTATGTTGCAAGTGTTCAATGGTTGCTATGGGGTTTGGTTTGAATTTTCTCATGTGGTTGTGTGGTTCATATATGTTGTTCATGGTTGTTAGTAGATGCTATATCTATATTTTTGGTTGTTGATTCATTGTATAGTGCAAGTTGTGTTCACCAGTTGTGAACTATGATTTTTTGTGGTTTTGGTTGAGGTTCGGGAGAAATTTTGTTGGTCCAAAATTATCTTTGTTGAAGTCCTATGACTTGTAGTTCTATAGTTGTGTTTCCCTAATTCCATTGAAGATATTTTCGACATTTGGAAGATTCATGGTTAATGGTTCTATGTGTTTTACACTAGTTTGGCCAACCTTGTGTGAAATACTACTTTCGAGGATGACGAAGCATGTTGGATCTTTTTGGGTCCCTTGAAGCATGTGTTTAGGTTTCCCTCATTCTAATTCCACCCTAGGATGTCTTGGCACTGACCTAATTTGAATTTGAATTGGATGGCCTACTTTGGATATGTTTCAAAGTTGAAGATGGTATAAATGCAAGATGAGTTAATGGTAAAGGATGATATAAGAGTGAAGAAGAAGAGAGATAAAGAGAAAAGAGAAAATGTAGTTTTGTGTGACATTGATTCTATTTAGTGAGTGTGTGTGATGCGAATGTGGAAGATTAGTGTGAAGCTTATTGTTGAGTTTTCAAATGTACTGAGCAGAAGGTGAACTCTATCATTCATGCATGTGTGTGAAGTAATTGTGGTGGAATCCTTTGTTGCATTTGGATTGTAGTCTCTCTATAAAAAGTCTTCTTTGTCTTATTTATATCTTTGTGCTAGTGATCCCTTTGGGTTGTTAGCTCTCTTGGATAGTGAGTCCTTGTTCCAAGTAGTGAGTCCTTGTTTTGGAAATGAGCCTTATTCCAGGTAGTGAGCCTTTTGTAATCGATTTTGATATTCTCTATAATGTGAGTTAATCCTCACTATGGTTTTCCCCTTATTGGGTTTTCCACATAAATCTAGTGTTATTGTGTTTATGTGTTGGATTTAAGTTTTTGCATTGGCATTTGATGTTTAATCATTTAAGAAATATTGAGAGTTAGTTTCGGTGATTGAATTTAAGGCTTAATTTTGTGACAACTGATTCACCCCCCTCTTAGTTGTCCTATTCAACAATTGATATCAGAGCTTGGTTCCTTAGTGTTGAGCTTAACCACTTGAGGAAGGTCTAGGATGGTTGGAAAAATGGTTTATGATTATCCAAGGTTTGATGGAACTAATTATGGTATCTAAAAAGTATTGATGGAAGAATATCTGGAGTATTGTAGATATGATGTGGAGAAAGCTTGCAAGAATCATTACACTCTTGCTAATGGTCTAAGTACAGCTAAAGAGATTAAAGCACATGAAGCGAAAAATAAGGCAAAATACATCTTGAAGAATAGTCTGGTACACTCAGAGTTGATTAAGGTTCATAATTTGAAGACGTCTAAGGAAGTATAGGATGCTTTGGAAAGAGCACATGATGGTGATGAAAGAGTTAAAGAAGAAAAAATATAGAAACTAGAGACATTTTGATCTTCTATATATGTCTAAAGATGAGAATGTTAAAGCCTATGTACATAGATTAGATGAGATAGTGGCTAGAATGTTAAAGCTTATAGTGAGGTGAGTGCTATTAAGAAGACTATAGATTATAAGACCTATACTAAATATTTGCTATTAGTATTTTTTACATCTTCTGAGATGAGGAAGTTGAGTCTAAGAAATGGAAGAAAATTAGAGATTTCTTTTAAAGCTACAAAAGTTGAAGATCCGGATAATGAGAAATTTGATGAAATGGAAGCTAACTTTCTAAGAAGGATGAGGAAAGTCTCTGGTAAGTATGAAGGTAATTTACACTTTAATTGCTTTAGTTGGTGGAGAAATAGGCCATTATGCTGCAAAGTGTCCAAAAAGAGCTAAAAGCAACAAACAAAAATATGAGAAAGAAGAGAAAGGAAAGATGATTAACAAAGCTTACTATGTGAATGAGAATGCTAGCATATCTAATGAGGATTCAGAATATAAAGATCCAATTGACAATGAATTCTTGTTCTTGGTGATTAAGGATGAACCTACTTCTGCTAATTCTGAAAAATAGGTAAAGGAAAGCCATCTAGAGAAGGAGAAAAATGAAGGTACAGTTATCTCTACCCTACATACTAAACAAGAGAAAAATTATTAGGTAGTTGATAGTGGTTGTTAACATCACATCACTAGTGATAAAAGTAAGTTTTTTAAGCTTGAAAAATATGATGGAGGCTTGGTTATGTTTGGAGATGATACTGATGCTAAAATATGTGGGATAGGTTCACTAAGTTATGATGGAAAACATCATACTAACGATGTTTACTGTGTTAAGGGTTTAAGGCATAATTTGTTGAGTGTTGGTTAGATGTGTAGAAAAGGATATGATCTTGTGTTTAAGGATGAGAAATGTAAGATCCAAAAAGGATCTTGAACATTGATTGCTATATGAAAGAAATCTGAAGGGAATATCTATCAACTTAAGGCTGTTGATGGACGATGCTTTATGAATCTGATTAATGAAAACTAGTTACGACATAGGAGAATGTGTCACATGAATTTTTATAACTTGGAATAATTAGTCTTGTTCAGGCTATGAGAGATTTACCAAGAATTACAAAGCCTGCTAATGCTATTTGCAGGAATTGTCAGTTTGGAAAGCAAGCAAGAAATCATTATAGATCAAAGGAACAATCTACTACTGGACTAATGGATTTAGTTCATACAAATATTTGTGGTCCTAAAATAGTGAGAAGTATACTTGGTGAAAGGTACTTTATGCTTTTAATTGATGATTATTCTACATATACATGGGTCACATTTCTTAGAGAGAAATCAGATGCATTAGATAGATTCAAGGCATTCAAAGCAATGGTTTAAAATCAAGTGAACTTGAAGATAAAATGATTAAGATTTGATAGAGGTGGAGAATTCACCTCCCATGACTTTAATACATTTTGTGAAGTGCATGGAATAAAGAGACAGTTATCTACTCTGAGAACTCCTTAGCAAAATGGAGTTGTTGAAAGGAAAAATAGAATATTATTTCAAAGAGAACATGAATCAATGATTCTGAGGTTGGTTTTTACCAAATTTTTTTGCTGGAAAGAATCTATTCACTATTGTTATGTATTCAATGAAGTTCAAGCAGAAAATTGTACAAAGACTCCCTATGAGCTATGACATGGAAGAATTCCTACAATTAAATATTTTAAGGTATTCGAAAGAAAATGCTATATCATAAGAAATGAAGAAACTTTGGGAATGTTTGATGCAAGAAGTGATGAAGGAATTTTTCTTGGATATTCTACTAAAATCAAGGCATACATATGTTTCAATAAAAGACCAAGAAATATTGTAGAGAGTTCAAATGTGAAGGTCGATGAGACAATGAAGAATTCTATTGACAATAATGGATATGTATTTGATGAACATGATTGTGCAAGAATAGAAGAAATTGTGGAAGAATAGGAAAAAGATGAGCAAGAGAAGTAGGATGAATAGAATGAAAGAGAAGAAGATGCTCTGGTGATGTCCCCTAGGACAGCTAGATATGTACAAAAGAATCATTCTGAAAGTTAGATTATTCGAGACAAGACAAAAGGTGTATTAACTAGAAGTAGAGCTGCTACTGAAGTGAATCTATGTTTATTTTCTGAGATTGAACTGAAGATAGTAAGTGAAGCCTGCAAAGATGAACATTGGAAGGAAGTAATGAAAGAAGAACTTATGTATATTGAGAAGAATCAAACTTGGGAATTGGTCCCAAGACTGACAGATTAAAAAAATAATTGGATCAAAGTGGGTATTCTGAAATAAGTTGAATGAGAATGGAGACGTTATAAACAAAGTGAGATTTGTGTGTAAAGGTTACTCACAAGTAGAAGGCGTACATTTTTAGGAAAAATTTTCTCTAGTAGAAAGAATGGAAGCTATAAGGATGTTCTTGGCATTTTATACTCATAAAGACTTTAAGGTCTATCAGATGGATGTTAAGTCATTATTTTTGAATGGTGAGCTAGAAGAAGTCTACATGGAACAACCAAAAGGATTTCAGATGAGAAATCATCCAAATATGGTGTGTAGATTGAAAAAATCTTTATATGGGTTGAAGCAAGCTCCTAGAGCTTGGTATGCGAGGTTAGATGGGTATTTGATTCAACAAGGTTTTAACAAAGATACAACAAATAGTAATTTATACTTTAATATTGAAAATGATAAAATCTTGATTATAGTTGTGTATGTTGATGATATTATCTTTGGAGGAAATGAAAATATGTGTAACATGTTTGTAGAAGAGATGCACAAAGAATTTGAAATGTCTATGTTTGGGGAAATGAATTTCTTTCTTGGGCTACAAATTAATCAAACAGAGAAAGGAATTTTCATTTCACAGTCTAAGTATGTGAGAGAGATGTTGAATAAGTTTGGGATGGATGGTTCCAAACCGGTAAGTATTCCTATGGTGACTGGTTGCAAATTTGGTAAAGATGATAATTCACCTAAGTTTGATAAGAGAAAGTATAGATCTATGATTGGTGGAATATTGTATTTGACTGCTACTAGACCGGATATCATGCATGTTATTTGTCTTGTGACTAGATTTCAAGAAGATCCTAAGGAAAAACATGTTGCTACTATTAAAACAATTTTTAGATATTTAAATGACACTCTAGATTATGGATTATGGTATCCTAAAGATACTGATTTTAATCTTAGTGCATATACAGATGCAGATTGGGCTAGATGTGTAGATGACAAAAAGAGTACAAGTGGTGGTGCATTCTTTCTTGGATGCAGATTGGTGGCATGGTTTAGTAAGAAGCAAGATTTAGTCTCTTTGTCTACTACCGAAGCTGAGTATATTGTTTCTGCATCTTGCTGTACACAAGTTCTATGGATGAAACAAAAATTGAAAGATATCATAGTGCTATATGATGATCCCATTTCTATTTTCTATCATAATACAAGTGTAATAAGCATTTCTAAGAATCCTATGATGCACTCAAGGATGAAGAATATATCTATCAAGAATCATTTCTTGAGAGAGCAGGTCATGGAGAATGAAGTAAAGCTTGAGTATGTTCAGATGAAGGATCAAATTGCTGATATTTTCACGAAGGCTCTTCCTGAAGATACTTTTCAATATCTCCAAGAGAAGTTAGGGATTATTTACCCTCCTTTCTTGAACTAGATGCATATGGAGATGCATCAGTCAAGTGGATCTATGGATCTATCTTTCTTCTAGACTAATGTTTTGGTGGCTACCTCTTAGGGGGAACAGGTAGTATCAAGTGTTGTCATTGTGAGTATTCTATTTTCATGTCAAAGGAGAGATTAATGGAAAATATTCTTTTTCCTTTGCCATTGATGTCAAAGGGGGAGAAGAAGCACGTGAAAAAAAGGAAAAAAAGGGAGAAGAAGCAGATAAGAGATTATCTTATATGGGGGAGAAACATAAAAATGTATTAAGAGCTAGTATGTTGTCCTTGATGGTTTTTCACATCATGTGTGTTGCCATCAATGACAAAGGGGGAGATTGTAGCAAGAATGAAAAGAGTGAAAGCATTGTGGAAAGATTGAAGGTGTTGTCATTAATGTCAATTGGTCAATTGGTTATCTACGAGTTGTTGTTGGTTGTATATGTTGAGGATATTGAGAAAAATGTAATGAAGGTATGTTGCAAGTGTTTAGTGCTTGCTCTGGGTTTTGGTCTAGATTTACTCATGTGGTTGTGATGTTTAGATATGTTGTTCATGGTTGTTAGTAGATGCTATATCCAAATTTCTAGTTGTTGATTATGTTACCGGACTAGATGGAGCATCTTCATCATGCACTTCTTTAGAAACAACATTGATTCTAATCTTGAACAAAATTTTCTTTAGAATTATTTCAATTTATTTTGCTACCTCTTCAGTCTAACCAAGTATAAGCTTGTTTAATCTTTTTTTTCTCTTGAAATCCTTCTTAGCACCATTCAAAATTGTCTTCATTTCCTCAATAGACATCACCAGACATAAATTTGCAAGAATACGCTCTCTCAACTGCTCATCTTCAGTTCTTGCATTCACTCTCCTCATTTCCAAAACTTCATACAGTCCCTTAGGAAACTCATACATGATCTCAACAAGAGTCAAATTGAAATTATTCAAATATTTTATTGTTTCTTCTTCAAGAATTCTTTGACTAGCACTATCAAAGGTATCATACCATTCACATAGTGGCTTAAGATTACCATCCTTGACTATGCCTCTCTCAAATTCCTTTATAGACATACTTGGTTTTCTAGTTTTCATCTTCTTCTTTGCTTTCTCTTCTTCATTGGAGGGCTTGCCCTGAGAGATGGTTGTTGTGTTTGTGCCCTAGTGCTTAATTTCTCTCACTACTTTATCAGATTCTATTTCCTCATCTTACTACTACAACATAAAATCTTTTTCTTTCATCCTTCTTCCTCTTTCCTTCTCTACCAGATGTCTTCACTTGAGCTTTCACATGGCTTGATTTCACTGCAGAACTAGATAAGGGTGTAGAGCTCTTGTTGATCTAGATTGGGTAGACAATGTTGTCAAACTAGCAGATTCAGTTCTAATAGGCTCTTGTTCTTGTTCAGCTTGTTCTCTCTTTCTTCTATCTTTTCTCACAACTTTTGTGGATATACCCATGCTCTTTGCAAAGGCTTCCACTTATTTTCTTACTCTCTATATTATCATAGGTTTCTTCAACTGCTCATGTACTTGCATATCTTTTTCTTCATAGGTTCCAAACTTCTCTTCTGTCAGATCCTGAGGTTTATTCAACAAATGTTGTGCATATAGTTCCAAGATGTTCTCCTCAACTTCATAGCCCATTGGAATAATCTAGACTATTCTAGGATCTGCAACTTCCATCAAACATTGATCAATGTCAAGCATAAAGAAAATAGTGCCCTTGCACTTCTCCATAATAGACTTAGTAATTCTTTCTCTTGCTTTCATCTCACTTTGAAAACTCTTGAAATATCCCCATATAATAGTTTTCCTTGTCTTACTATCACCAACTTTGTGCAAGATATCTCTAATTTGAACAACTACTAGTTTATTAGCTTGCCATTGTACTTTTCCAAATCCCAGAACTTCATTCATAAAGTAGAAGAATAGACACAACAACAGATTACCATACTTAAAGGAATTCTTCTTATCTTTCTTGATCTTACCAAGATTCTCAATAAGCTAACTCCAGAGTAGCTTACATAGATCATACTCTGTATTCTCCTTCACCATCTGATATGTTGCATAAATAGTTGTACCAAATATAGAATTATCTTGGATGGAATGATAGATATTGTAACTGATGACCATAGATGTGAATCTGACATCCACTTCAATAATATCATCAATTGTCATGGCTCTTTTATCAAACACTGAACTAGTTTCATCAATAACTATTTAATTCTTCATGGACTTCAAGATCGACAACCCACCAGAGGAATTTAAACTAGTAACAATCCTTATGGCTTCTTTTGTAATCTTAAAAGGTTGAATCAACCACATATATTCAGCATGAACTTGGCTCAAAATGTACCAGATCCATTCATTTTCTTCAAATATGAGAAATTTTGCAATCTGCATGAATTTCTTCTCCTCTAAGGTTTTGAATTTGGGCTTTACCTTGAAATATTCTCCAACTATATGATTTGTATACAAATTCAACAACTGCAAGCTCCCTAAATCCTCAATATTTGCATGAATGTATGCCCTAATGTCTTCAATATGCAAGACACTGTATGAAAAAGACAAAAATGAACCTAAGGGCTCTGTCTCAACAGATTTGAAAGGATGCCACTTGAATTTCAGATGGGGTCTATCCTTGATATCAACTACCAACGGAGCAGCCATTTTCACAAATTCACAAGTTTTCCCGATAAATACCTTTTCGCTGGATTAGGGTTTGATCGCTAAATCACCTTCATACTTGAATCTTTGCCAAAATTCACCAAAGTTCATTTCACAACTCTCCAAACTTCTTCTTCTTAAGGTGCAAAGTGACAAATGAAGAATACAAATGACCTTTTATCATTCACACACCTAACTTTTTGTCACAGTAAATGCTTTTTCCCTAACTCATTTAGATACCCTATTACCATACTATGTGAAAGATAACTCTTCTGTGGACCTTAAAATCCACATAAATACTCTCTCCAACTGTTTCAACAACATCTGTAGATCATCAATGCAATCACTGCACTCATCCATATCTCGGTACAAACTACTGGCAAGGGGGTTTATGAGAAATCCCCTTAGGCCAAAGGCCTAAAACTAATTCCCAGAGGAATTACCAGATCCTAGTTCTGGTGTGGAATCATTTCTTGCATTAGAGGGACTCTTCACCAACATCTTCTTCATTTGCTTCATGATCTCATCTGTAGTAACTTTTCCTTTTCCCTTTTCATCCTTCTACATGTTTTTCCCTTGATTTACCAGACCCTTCCCACTTCTACAAAATCTAACAATGTGACCAAATTTGTTGCAATTGTAGCACACCACATTTCTTTGTCCAGCCCCGTTATTCCATTAATTTCCTCTTGATCTACACTGGTTAGCAATATGGAAAAATCTATTGTAGGTATAACATTTGACATTTCTATAAAAGTTTTTCATCATATTTCTACATTCAATTAACTTATGACCATACTTATTGCAATTAAAGCACTGACCTAAGAATGATGGACCACTTGGATTCATTTTGCTTGTACATTGAGTAGCCATATGACCAAACTTTTTGCAAACATAACAGTAACCATTGAACCTTTGAGCATTAGGTTGTCTTACCGGATACCTTCCAGCTTTGTTCATCTAATTTCCTTGCCTAAATCTCCTTTGTCCAGATCTGGAACTTTCTCCTTCCTCATATCCAAGACCTCACTTTCCACCTTCAGTCCTCTGACTTTTAATCAGTTCATCAAGCTTGGATGAGCTAATCTTGAACTTCTCCTTGAATTCATTTGTAGTAGCAAGTTCATCTCTGATATCAACAATCTTCTTTTTAAATTCTTCATTATTTCTGGATTATTCCAATTCAAGCCCCAACTGATTGAATCCATCAGTAATTTGATTGAATTCTTCATATTTCTCCTTCAAGGACTGAGCAAGCTTCTCTTCATTCTTCTTTTTGTCTTCAATATCCTTTGTCATCCTCATCATAACATATCCAATCTCATGCTTTAGGACAACATTATCTCTAGTAAGATTTTTGAGTGGAGTAAATCAAATGCAGCTAGAGACACACAATTAGAATAAATGTTTTATTTAATTTGTGTAATTTTTGAACTAGAGATCACTCTTCCATTACCCATGCTTTATTGTAACCACCAACACTAATGCCATCCAACAAGGATGTCAATTTAAATACAAAAGGATTTTCTTAACACAAAATATTTTTTCATTGCTTTCACTATAAAACGCCTCTCGGCGTAATTATAAATAATATTTAATTCCTTAGTTGGATCTAGTGGATATAAGTAAAGTGTTAGCATAATCATGTTTGCAAATATTATAATATATATATTTTTTTTGCTTATTGAAGAAAGGAATGTGAACAATGCTAGTTTGACAGTTAATCCAAATGCATAAATTTGCTTCCAATTTAAATACTACAACTTGGTAATTTCAACACATAATGACTCAAATCTAATATAACAATCTCCTGTTTGTAAAAAATAATGTGAGATTACCGATTATAATCCTGCATACCTTGTGTTGTTCCTGTTGCCTATATTTCACCTACAGTTAAATCAGGCAGGATAATCATATGTTAGATCTTTGACAGGCCAACAAAACATTCACACGAGGGCAAAGAATCTACATTTGTTGCTAGGTCATGGGGCACTTAGTGGGAGAAACTGCCCTAGGGAGATTCGGCATGAAAATCATCTAAGGGGAAAGTCGGTAGGAAATTTCAGAGGTCTCGCTGACTAGTAGGGTTTCCATTAAGTCCGAGTGCTTCAAACCAGGGATCCTATCGGCATGAGATCTCTTTCGATGTATAGTCTCAGTGACTAATGGTATGTTGCCAACAATAGTGAACATTCGATGTAGCTCTCAAGTCAGGGTAAGGTCTCCCCGACTCCTAATGTCTCGTTGACATATGAGGAGCCTCAGATAGAGAGATGCTTTCGACATAAGAGGGAGGGCTTCGCTAGGAGGTCTTAGTAGAGGTGAAGTCTCACTGAAAGGAAGGGAAGGGGCCTCGATGTGTTTGTCTTCAGCAGGAGTCCTGCCGACAGAAAGGAAACCCTCGTTATGACTAAGGGACTTCATTGGGATGTCTCCCTGACTCGTAATGTCTCATCGAGATCAGAGCTCGACAAGAGGCAGAGGGCTCGACAAAAGGTCTCGGCGAACAGAGACGGTCTTTCTGATCAAAGGGAGGCCTCACCAAAACATGAAAGGGCTCACCAACAGTTGAAGATATCACCCTAAGGTCCCGCCAACACTGGGAAGTCTTGGCAACATAGAAAGTGTCATCAGCGAAGGTCTCACCGACCAGTGGAGCCTCCAAAAAAGGAAAAAAGAGTTCACCAAAAGGAAGGGATTTCTACATGATGTTTTGGTGAACTGAGATTGTATTGCCGACATGGATTAACCTCGGTATAGCATTGTGTTTTTCCTTGAGGTTTCCTCGAAATGAAGATGTCTCCCCAATTGTCGAAGAAGTAAATGCATCGCCAGGCTGAATGGAGGATGTTGTTGGGAGGTCTTGCCGAGGGAGTGGAGTTGCACTGAGAAGGAATGCTCTCGACATAGGTTGAAGCCTTCGCCAAGATGTCACGGTGATCTGTAGATGTCTCCCCGATAGGGAAAGGAGCCCGTCGAAGGAAAAAGCGCTTGGGTATGGTCTCAGCAACCCGTTAAAGTCTCACCGATATGAAAACCTTTGGTATAGCATTCAAAGTCAGAGAAAGGTCTCCCTGACTTGGTGATCTCTTGGCGAAAGGAAAGTGAAGCTCGATAAGGTAAGATGCATTCGGGGAGACACTAATGGTCTCTTGCCAATAGATGAAATGGGGCCTCGCCAAGCTAAAATTCCTTCGGCATAACCTCTTGCTGACCAGTGGGTGTCTCCCAGACCAGGAGGTCTTGATGGCTGAAGCAAACAAGTGGGGGTCCCACCAACAAAACATTCGGTATCGCTAAGAGTTGGGGCTTTCACCATGGGGTCCTAGTGACTGTCCAAAGTCTCAGCGAAGGTGACAATACTTTGGCATAGTCTTGTGAATTTGATAGAATGTCTTCTCGACTCGGTGATGTCTCGCTGAGATCACAGTTCGGCAGAAAGTGAGGACCTCAGTGTCTTGCCGAGATGTGATTCTTTTCAAAAGAAGTTTCAACCACCTACAGAGCTTGCGTGGAATACGCTTGACCAACCGGGAGGAGCCGAACTAAGCTGTGGTAGTCTGATCAGAATGAAGAATGTCAACGGGACGAATACAGCATGTATTTGTTGTGAGCTCAGGGCATTTAAGGCATTCAGCCGAGGTGGTTCAAACAGGACATGATGCCAGGGTCAGAATGAATGCAGTAGCTGTGAAATATCTGAAGAAGGCTTCCCCAGGGATGACTCTTCACAGTAGGGACACACAAGGTTCTGCATTAAACTCAGTCAAAAAGATCTAAGGAGAAGATAGATTTTTTCTGGGGTGGATATTTTTTGTAAGTCCTAAGGGGCCGACACATTTTTGATATTTAAGGCTTTTTTTCCTTTTTGTAAATAGTTGGAGTAATGCATCTAGAAGAGTTAGTGATTTTTAGCTATCCTTCCTCAACTGATGTATATTTTGTAACTTAATCAGAATCTGGAATGCAATGTAGAGTTTACCTTAGAAGCTAGTGTTCATGTTTGTACTGTTCTCATTTTTGTATCTTTCTTTTGATTATGCAAGTCTTTAACTGTGTTTTTATAAATTCTGCACTTATATCTTAGAGCTGTGAAATTAATCTTTCCTTCCTGAGATGTGTATGTAGATCGAACCTGTTAAGATTGATGTATAAGTCTAGAAGAAGTTGTGTTGAGCACATAAAACATTTACAATTAGGTTTCCCAGTGTATGTTCATCATGTTTTCTTTTCATAATTCCTCATTATTTCAGTGTATCACCTTAGATTTTAATCTTTATTTTATGTATTCCTTCTTCCTTTTTCCCCATAAGAAGTAGTAGTTAGGTGACACCAAAGGAAGCCAGCCATCTTCGGAGGTTCATTTCAACTATAGGTGACCCACAGCCTTGAAATGATCCCATGTTGCTCTAGGAAGCTCAGTTTCAATCTCTATGCATAGGGTGCATTTCTAGGTGACAACAACTTCTGGCACGCCCGGTGGGACAATGAACTAGATTGAACTGCTAGTTTGGTATGCAGCCAGTGAATTACAGATTTTATACAAGCCTTTTGCATACCTGGTGACTCCACACAAAGGAATAACTCCAGAAATCAATGCCTTCTATAGTTTATGAAAAGATTTTGAACAAGAAGCAACTTAGGCCCTTTTGAATACTTGCGGCTGTCACCACCAAGAAGACAAGGCAGAGTAGAGGAAAGGACAGGAACAACAATTATCTATTCTAGGAGAACTCAATCTACTCCTCCATCTGTGGGATCACACATTGTTGTGCCATCCTTGGCTTCATCTAGAATACCAGTAAATCCGCCACAGCCACCTCCAATGGCTGCTCCAAGGAATCAACCTTTTGTTACTTTTAATGGAGGGATCCCCTTGAATCTAGCACAACAAAATGACATCCTGATGGTAGCCTTGAAGAGTCTGCCAACTTTCACAGGAGAAGACCAAACTACTCCCATTGAACATATGAGAGATGTGGCTTCATTATGCGGAGTCCACCACATAACCCAAGAGGATGTTGCAGTGAGATTACTAGCTACTTCACTAAAAGGAAGAGTTGTGCAATGGTATAGGAGCCTACCCGTCAACTCAATTGCAACATGGGACAAATTTGGAGACAAGTTGCATAAGCAATTTCAAGATAGGTTTGACAACTTGTCTCTACTGGAGCAATTGACTACAATTAAGAGGGCTCCCCAAGAGCAGATGAATGAATTCAACTTCAGATTTTAGAGAACTTGGGATAGGATCCCTGCAACGGTGAGGCCACCTCCAGAATATGAATTTTTGTATTTTTTGAGGGCTCTAAATAGTGACATAGTTGTCATGATACAATCAATGGGAGGAGTGTCCTTGCCAGACGCTTTTGAAATAGCAATTAGAGTAGAGAACAACTTAATACAAGCTAGCAAACTCGCTCCTAGGCTACCAATGCCTATATTTCTAGAGATTCATGCAAACATCCCTTTGCAAATACATCCTTTCACACCTCTACCAACTGTACCAACGCTGCTAGCTGCTGTTCCAACCATTGATAAACAAGAAAGTGTTGCTTCAAGCTCATCACACGAGTTATAAGAGATCAAAAGTCTTTTACAAACTTTTGGCAACAAGTTGGTGCACTTGGAGAAACAACAGTCCTATTCTAGGCCTTATCAATAGCAGAGTCAGGCCTCAAGTCAGCTCTTCCAAGGTCAGCAGCAGCAATTCCAAGGGAATAGATAGCAGTATCAGGGCCCAAGATAGAGTGTGAATACAAGGCTTTTTTAGGCCTATGCTCCAGCCCCTGTTAGTGCGACCAAGGAGCTAGTTCCTATCCAAAACAACTTAGCAGTAGACTATGAGTGGTGTTACCCTTGTAACCAACCTCATAATCAAGCCACTTGCTCAAATGGACTAATCAATCAAGAACTTATGGTATAGAATGCTTCAAGTTCACAGTAGAGTGCATGCAATGATTCTTCACAACACCAGGACCAATTTAGCAATGATACAACCCTACTTAACTAGCAAGGTCAAGAGTTCTGTGGGTTGAATGAAGATAGTTCTCCAGTTGCAGCTAACACCAGGCCAAAGAAGAGAGCTTTTGAGCTTAGTCAAGTAGCTGACAAGGGAAATGCATCGACTGCAAAACCATCTACATCTCGAGTGGCTCTTGTTTGGCAAATAAACTAGCAACTCTTAGACAAGGAGCAATCACACCCGCAAGCTGATCATACTGGTATAAAGGTACATCCTAAAGTAAATCCAATTGTACCTTATAATATCCTTGATAGTATGAGAAAGATGAATGTTACAATTTCCATGTGGGACTCATTATCCATCCCAGGTCAAAAGGATATGTTACAATCAGCCCTGTCAAGTTTGAAAATGTCTGATGAATCTGAGCACCCAATAGGTCAGGCTAGAGCTATGTTAACAAATAATTCTCAGGGAAATGATCAACAGCCTCGCATGGAGATTGAAAAAGGAGTTAAACCACCTCCTTTCTATGTGTCAGTGATTATTGGTGATAAGTTAGTTCATAACTATATGGTAGATAGTGGAGTTAGCAGCTCTGTGATGCCAAAACAGATCGCTGACAAACTTGGACTAAAATACCAGCCTTTAGAGAAGGGAGTGATCCAATTGGATGGTACTTCGGTTAATACTTTGGGTATTATCAAGGATTTAAATCTCACCCTCCATGCTTGTCCAAATTTTTTAGTTCCTTAAGACATAAGTGTCATAGACCTCCCACCTTTCTTTTCCTTGTGTTTATCTAGAGACTTTACAGCCAAGATAGGTGGTTATGTATCAGTTGATTGGTCACATATGCTATTTAGAAAAAAATAGGAAACCAAGGTAACCATTAAATTTGAGAGATTGGCTAAGGATCACATTGAGCCATATAACCCAAGTCCCTTTAATGTTGTTCCTACTATTGCAGACACAAATTGTGTCATTCTTTTTGACAATGAATTAGCTGCTGCTCAAGAACTCCAATCAGAAGTTGTTCCTAACGTGCTGCTGCATGAATGGGCAGTTGAGAATGTATTGGACAGCCCTGAGGACCTCATTCAAGATGCTGGTATGAGCAACTATGTCATTCTTGAGCCTGCCACAAAGATTCCAAACTTGGAGAAAGATGCGGATCAGTTGTTGCAACCACTAAATGGACTTTGGGAGATGTTCTTCGATGGTTCGAGAAGTAAGAATGGGGAAGGAGGAGGCGCAATGTTGATTTCTCCACAAGGTGATAGGTACTACTTTGCATTCCGTTTTTCTTTTGCATGCTCCAATAACACTGTTGAATATGAGGGCCTTGTTTAAGGTCTAGAGTGGGCAAGGAAGAGAGGAATAACCAGCTTGAAAGTCTATGGGGATAGTGAATTAATTGTTAATCAAGTAAGGGGCCTGAATGTTTCTAAAAATGACACATTAAAGTCTTATAGAAATAGAGTGTGGGACATGCTTGAATTTTTTGATGCCTTTAACTTAGTGTCTATTCCAAGAAATCAGAACAAACATCTTGTGGGCCTAGCCATTGAACACCGGTTTGATATTCCAAATGACATTAGAAAAGAGAAGGTACAATAGTATGTGAAGGTTGTGGTCAGACCATCAATTCTTAATAACAACATTCATTGGCAAGTTTTTGACAGTGATGAGTAGATCCTTTCTTTCTTACTTGAAGAAGATTAGTTCTCCATGGTGAATCAAGCAAAATTCAAACAACGATTATGGTGATCAAGTCCATACAGCTAAAGACAAATAAATTACCCAAAGGCCTTGTTACCTTAGAGTCGATTTTTAGTACTGATGATCAGCTTAAAAAGGTTAGAGTTGGCTTGCAAATCAAAGAAGAACACTATTAAGAACTGGAGATTTTCAAAAGTAAACTTCTTAAGATAGGGAAAATTTGTTCACATGAAGATAAACAAGCTTTTGTTGCTTTATGTCAAGAATTCTATGATGTCTTTTCTTGGGAATATTCGGATTTGAAAGGGTTTGATCCCCATATTGCTCAGCACACAATTGAGTTAGAGCCTAATGCTAAGCCAATAAGATAGAAACAAAGGCCCTTGAATCCTAAACTTGAGCCTCTAATGATTAAAGAGCTGACTAAACTAGTTGAGGGGGGTATTGTCTTTCCTATCAAACACACTTCATGGGTTTCTAACCTTGTACCAGTTAGGAAGAAAAGTGACGAAATAAGGCTTTGTGTAGACTTTAGGGATCTTAACCGAGCATCTTTGAAAGACCACTACCCGCTGCCCTCCATGGAACAAATCTTGCAAGAGGTTGCTAGTTCTAAAAGATTTTCCTTATTAGATGGTTTTTTAGGGTATAACCAGGTGTTGGTTAAAGAAGAAGATCAATTCAAAACTGCTTTTACAACTAAATGGGGCACTATGGCATACAAAAGGATGCATTTTGGTCTATCTAATGCTAGTGCCACGTTTCAGAGGGCCATGGACATGGCATTTCAAAATTTGATCAACAAGATTATGCTGATTTATTTGGATGATATTACAGTTTATTCCAAAAATTTTGATGAACATTTGTTGCATCTTAGGCGAGTTTTTGAAAAATGCAGAGATTTTGGTATCTCTCTCAATCCAAAGAAGAGTATCTTTGTTGTTCATGAAGGAAAATTATTAGGACACATAGTTTCAAAGCAAGGAATTACTATTGATCTTGAGAGAGTCAAAGCCATACTTGAGTTGCCACTACCTAATCACAAGAAGGGTCTATAGAGATTTCTGGGCCAAATCAACTTTCTAAGAAGATTCATCCTTGATGTTGCAAACCTGTTACAACCTTTAACAACTATGTTAAAGAAAAATGCAGTTTTTAGTTGGACAAAAGATGCCAAGAATAGTTTTGAAAAGGTCAAGGAGGCCTTAGCAGCAGCTCCTACGCTGGTAAATCTCAATTTTTCTAAATATTTTTATCTGTATGCTTATGGTACCAAAAGTAACATTTTTTCAATATTGGTTCAAAAAAATGAAGAGAATTTAGAATAAACAATAGCCTTTTTCAGTCAAGGATTGGTTGATTATGAATAGAAATACTCCTTTGTAGAGAGGCATGTTCTTGCTATGATCAGAAGCTTGAAGAAATTCAAGCCTTTGATCTCTCATAATAAAATTCATGTCATGGTGGCATACTCGAGTGTGAAGGATTTTCTATTGAATAAAGATCTCAATGAAAAAAGAGTAGGATGGATCACTAAGGTCATGGAATACGACATAGATATTAAGATCACCAAATTGTTTAGAGGCAAGGACCTCTATGAACAACTTGCTACTGGGTCAAGCAGTGAAAGTGAACTACAAAAGGATGTTATCCTTGCTAATAAAAATGAGTTTCAGAATGCTCAAGATGATGTACCAATAGGGACGACCAATTGGGTTCAAGATATGATCCAATTTTTACAAACTGGTGAATGCCCATTAGGATTAAACAGGGCTAAAAGGAGATACTTCATATTGCAATCCATACCATATGTGCTGGTAAATAATGTTCTCTTCAAAAAGGATCTGAACGGTGTCCTATTAAGATGCATTCATAGTCACCAAGTTGAGGAGGTACTTCATG
Organism: Sequoia sempervirens; assembly: GCA_007258455.2. Taxonomy (NCBI): domain Eukaryota; kingdom Viridiplantae; phylum Streptophyta; class Pinopsida; order Cupressales; family Cupressaceae; genus Sequoia; species Sequoia sempervirens. The sequence goes on from VDFB02294127.1 coordinate 123,365, forward strand.
AATTTCATGATGGAGCTGCAGGAGATCACTCTGCTCCCAGAACTACTGCCTAAAAATCATGAGAGTTGGTTACTACTGGCCCAACTTGTTCAAAGATGCATATTCTTGGTCAAGAAAGTGTATCAAATGCGCTCTATTTTTAGGAAAGGAAAAGATGCCAGTTATGCCCCTGCATCTAATTCAAGTGGAGCAGCCCTTCATGAGATGGGGCATTGATTTCATTGGGCCAATAAATCCACCTTCTAGTACTGGTCACAAGTGGGTACTTGCAGCCACTGACTATTTTATAGGTGGACAGAAGTGGTTGCATTGAAAGAAGCAAAAGAGTCTTTAGTTTTGAGCTTCTATGAAGATATAGTCACTAGATTTGGAGTTCCTGACTCCATCATATCTGACAATGCTCTTGCATTCACGGGTCTAAGAGTAACTAATTGGGTTGTTAAACATGGCATTCACTTGAATACATCCTCAAATTATTACCCCTAGGGTAATGGTTTAGCTGAAAGCACAAATAAGAATCTCATCATGATCATTAAAAGAACCATAGAGGATAATCAAAGGACCTAGCACATCAGTTTAAAGAATGCACTTTGGGAAGACAGAGTGACCCCTAAGAGGTTTGTTGGCAATTCACCATATATGTTGGTCTATGGAAAAGAGGCAAGATTGCCCCTATCTGTGGAGCTTCCAGCTCTATACATTGTTCACCAATTGGAGATGCTTGAGGGACAAGACCCAATGTCTATAAGGTATGCAGAGCTCATGGAGCTCAAAGAATCAAGGGATAGAGCAATGAAAACTTTGGAGTATCATCAACTCCAGACAAAGAAGACATTTGAAAAAAGGGCTACAGCAAAGTCTTTTAAGGAGGGAGACCTCGTGCTTAGGTGGGACGTTCTTAAAAGCAAACCTGGTCATCACACTAAGTTTGACAATATGTGGACTGGTCCATTTATTGTCACAAACTGCAAGGAACACAATGCTTATCAACTGGCCACAATAGGAGGGGAAGTACTTCCTATCCCAGTTAATGGGATACACCTTAAGCCCTGTTTTCAAGTCTGATGGAGTTCCTCTTTTGTATATATTAGTTAAGTGTTATGTTTTCAATAAGTGCTTTTGCACTATGGCTTGTTTGTTTTTCTATTTTTCTCCTTTCCCTGGGTGTTGTTTAGCACAGTAAATAGTTCATTTCCATTTCCCCTGTCTTGCCATTTTGGAAACGTGTTGTGTTCTATAAGTCTCATGCGAATTGCAACCATGTGTTGACTGACATTTTTTTATTTTTTCTCTAAGCTTTCTAATGACTCCATACCCAATGGACAAGTTGTAGCTACTGATTCTCATGTTTAGCAGGCAAACATCCACAAGGTTGCTAGAATTGGCCCATATATTTGACCTCTGAGTTAAATCAGGCAAGATAATCATATGTTAGATCTTCGATAGGCCAACAGAACATTCACACGAGGGCAAAGACTCTACATCTATTGCTAGGTCATGGGGCACTCAGTGGGAGAAACTGCCCTAGGGAGATTTGGCATGAAAATCATCTAAGGGGAAAGTCGGCAGGACATTTCAGAGGTCTCGCTAACTAGCAGGGTTTCCATTAAGTTCGAGTGCTTCAAACCAGGGATCCTATCAGCATGAGATCTCTTTTGGCGTATAGTCTCGGTGACTAATGGTATCTCACTGACAACAGTGAACCTTCGGTGTAGCTCTCAAGTCAGGGTAAGGTATCCCTGGCTCCTAATGTCTCGCCGACGTATGAGGAGCCTTAGATGGAGAGATGCTTTTGGCATAAGAGGGCAGGCTTCGCTAGGAGGTCTTAGTGAAGGTGAAGTCTCACCGAAAGGAAGGGAAGGGGCCTCGATGTGGTTGTCTTCAGCAGGAGTCCCGCTGACACAAAGGAACCCCTCGGTATGACTAAGGGACTTCACCGGGATGTCTCCCTGACTCATAATGTCTCGTTGAGATCAGAGCTTGGCAAGAGGTGGAGGGCTCGACAAAAGGTTTCGACGAATGAAGACGGTCTTTCCAATCAAAGGGAGGCCTCACCAAAACATGAAAGGGCTCACCAACAGTTGAAGATATCACCCTGAGGTCCCACCGACACCGGGAAGTCTTGGCGACATAGAAAGTGTCATCGGCGAAGGTCTCACCGACCAGTGGAGCCTCCAAAAAAGGAAAAAAGAGTTCACCAAAAGGAAGGGATTTCTACATGATGTTTTGGTGAACTGAGATTTTCTTGCCGACATGGATTAACCTCAATATAGTGTTGTGTTTCGCCCTAAGGTTTCCCTGAAATGAAGATGTCTCCCTGACCGACGGAGAAGTAAATGCATCGACGAGCTGAATGGAGTATGTCATTGGGATGTCTGGCCGAGGGAGTGGAATTGCACTAAGAAGGAATGCTCTCGACATAGGTTGAAGCCTTCGCTAGGATGTCACGCCGATCTGTGGATGTCTCCTCGATAAGGAAAGGATCCCGCCAAAGGAAAAAGCATTCGGGTATTGTCTCAGCAACCTGTTAAAGTCTCACCAGTATGAAAACCTTCTGTATAGCATTTGAAGTCAGAGAAAAATCTCCCTAGCTCAGTGATCTCTTGGCAAAAGGAAAGAAGAGCTTGGTAAGGTAAGATGCATTCGGGGATACACTAATGGTCTCTTGCCGACAAATGAAATGGGGCCTCACCAAGCTAAAATTCCTTTGGCATAACCTCTTGCCGACTAGTGGGTGTCTCCTAGACCAGGGGGTCTTGATGGCTGAAGCAAACAAGTGGGGGTCCCACCAACGAAACATCCGATATCGCTAAGAGTTGGGGCTTTCGCCATGGGGTCCTAGAGACTATCCAAAGTCTTGGTGAAGGTGAAAATACTTCGGCATAGTCTTGTGAATTCGATAGGAAGTCTCCCTGACTCGGTGATGTCTCACTGAGATCATAGCTCAGCAAAAAGTGAGGACCTCATTGTAAGGTCTGGGCGATAAAGGAAAGTCATGCCAAAAGGAAAGACCCTCACCAAAGCAAAGTGCCTTCGGTATGATATCTTCCCAACCGGCAGGAGTCTTAGCAAAATGAGGAGAGCTCGGGTAGATAGGGGGAGTTCGTCATGATGTCTCAATGACAGTTTGAGTCATGCCAATAAGTTGCAGAGGACATAATCGCATCGGTGAGACATTTTCAGTGTCTCATCAAGATGCCATTCTTTTCAAAAGAAGTTTCGACCTCCTATAGAGCCTGCGTGGAATACGCTTGACCAACCAAGAGGAGCTGAAGGGAGCCGTGGCAGTCTGATCAAAATGAAGAATGTCAACAGGATGAATGCAGCATGTATCTACTATGAGCTTAGGGAATTTAAGGTGTTCAGCTGAGGTGGTTCAAACAGGACATGATGCCAGGGTCAGAATGAATGAGGTAGCTATGAAATATCTGAAGAAGGCTTCCCCGAGGATGACTCTTCATAGCAGGGACACGCAAGGTTCTGCATTAAACTCAGTCGAAAAGATCTAAGGAGAAGATAGATTTTTTCTGGGGTGGATATTTTTGTAAGCCCTAAGGGGCTGACACATTTTTGATATTTAAGGCTTTTTTTCCTTTTTGTAAATAGTTGGAGTAATGCATCCAGAAGAGTTAGTGATTTTTAGCTATTCTTCCTCAACTGATGTATATTTTATAACTCAATCAGAATCTGGAATGCAACGCAGAGTTTACCTTGGAAGCTAGTGTTCATGTTTGTACTGTTCTCATTTTTGTATCTTTCTTTTGATTATGCAAGTCTTTAACTGTGTTTTTATAAGTTCTGCACTTATATCTTAGAGCTGTGAAATTAATCTTTCCTTCATGAGAGGTGTATGTAGATCGAACCTGTTAAGATTGATGCATAAGTCTAGAAGAAGTTGTGTTGATCACATAAAACATTTACAGTTAGGTTTCCCAGTGTATGTTCATCCTATTTTATTTTCATAATTCCTCATCATTTCAGTGTATCACCTTAGATTTTAATCTTTATTTTATGTATTCCTTCTTCCTTTTTTCCCAGAAGAAGCAGTAGTTAGGTGACACCAAAGGAAGTCGGCCTTCTCCAGAGGTTAATTTCAACTATAGGTGACCCACAGCCTTGAAATGATCCCATGTTTCTCTAGGAAGCTCAATTTCAATCTTTGTGCATAGGGTGCATTTCTAGGTGACAACAGTTCCTTTTGTGTATAATTTTGTATAGACATGTAGTTACTGTCAAATATTATATAATACTGATCAAGCTTGTTTTTCAGTACTGTAGATGCACGATACATATTGTAAATGCTTTGTTACTGTAATCATATACTTATGAAGTATTCTTTGTATATGTTCTAATACTACAGTTGTATATATGTTGTAGATTTTGTATGATAGGCTAGGGAGAGATGATCCGATGATGCATCAACTATAATGAACTAAGTTGTATCTCTTTTGAGCCTTTACTACTATCAAGAAAAATAATAATAATTGAAAGTTGATTTCCTTCATCCTGCCTTGCCAAACAACAAATGAGGAATTTCAAATTAGATTAGGATGTGTTTTAAGAGAGTGAGGTTATACATGTGAATTGCATTACTCTGGAGGACATTGTTGTGACATTTGAGAAAGTGAATGCTAAAATAGGATGTTTTGTAACAGATTTATTGAAAACATAATTAAAGTGGAAAAGGATTGCAGGAAAATTCTTATCAACTCCTCCTATATTGAAGAGCTCCCTAGGTAATTGAGGATCCACTCTACAAATCTTAGAAGAAGTTGTCAATCTTGTATGCTATAAATCTATAGATTGAAGTGTTCCTAGTGACTAAGGCTATATTTAATATATTTAATATGAATTTCACTATGGGATTTGAGCCCATATTGTGTGTGCACATGCTGCTCCACTGAAATGAAAAAATCTAAGGACAATTGCTTAAGATAGTTTCACATGGCTTCACTCCTAAATGCTCTTCCACATCCCTATAACACAACATTCAAAATTATTTAATCATATGCACTTAATTGAATATGATTATTCAATCTAAAAAAATACGATACATATTTAATTTGATCAACTTCTTGAATCCCTCCCAATCTCTTACCGCCAGCTCTTTAACTATCTAAATTCAATCTTAATGACTCCCTTGGCACTGTGATAGTCCTTAATCACTCTAGTTAGAGGGTCTTGTACAATTACACAAAGACAAAATCAACTATGGGAAAAAGATGACATAACCATCAAAGATAAATGGGACTTGTGAAATCATTGTTTATTTAGTCAAAGTAAGGACTTTGCATTAAAGTCTTGAATATTACCATGATTTTTAGATTCAAAGGAGGATGGAATTGGATTCAATTATGTGAGAGTTGTCTTGTATTTCTTGTAAAAGAGCCAAGCTTTATACAATGAGCTTTCATTTGAGATAGCTATTTTATTATTACAACTACTATAGTGCTTAATTACTCGATTTACAATATGCTTGACTAACACCTAAAGAATATGAGGTCTCATATTTCTAGCTTAAGAGGAGATGATATCATACAAAAAACATATAATGAAATTTCATGGTACTGTAATGTAGCTTAACCTCTAAAAGAGGTGTATTAACTTTATCTTGTAGGTAGTGCTAGCAAGGTTGTGCAATCAGGTGAAAGCGAGTGTAAAAATGATCAAGTGATACATTGGAAAATCCTCATTCTAGAGGAGAATATAATGAAGTCCTCATTGAGGATGAAGTTGGAACCTTGATGAATGAGGTACCATGGAACAAGGTATGATTGCTCTTGGTTTAATAGTTTTGAGTCCCCAACAACAACGAGGCCACTCATTTAATTATTTTTCATTGACACAAGAAACTTGAGTCAACATATTGAAGTTTATGCACTTTAATTAAGGACCATAAATGGTAAAACTATTGAGTTCTTTTCTCATGTAAGGAAATAAATCAACTTGTTCCTTTAATACAAACCATTAAAAACTTAACACAATCTTAAAAAATGTAGGCAAAGCTTTTAAAATATTATAAACGCCCAGTTTCATTTGGATGCAAACAGGAAATTGCAACTTTTAAAGTGCCATATTTGGACACTATGGTAGGATAAATCATATTTTTCCAAGTTATTTTATGATTTTTCAATGAGTTCATCGGCTTTAAGACATGTAAAACAAATAAAATTTGTAGTTTTAACCCCTATAATGGCAATGTGGAGTGTACACTCCATAAATTCACATGTAACATCTGAAACAAATATAATCCATAAGACAAAGAAAATAGAATTCAATGGAGGGGAGCATAGAATTTAAAAATTGGTGCCATTAATCATGATTTAGCCACAATAAATTGAGAGAGAATGTTGTTGCAATTTTTTCTCTTGCACGTGATGTGGGTGACCAAAAATTCTTTTGTTGAGATGAAATATGTGGAATTTTGTTAGACTTTTTCTAGTAATCCTTGTAATAGAGAGTTGTAATGTCAATTAAGCTTATATTTGGAAATATTAACTTGACCAAAGCTATAGTGTAACAAACAATGTATTTTCGAAGACAATGAAGCTAAGGGAAAAATAAAAATTTGACTGAAACCTTAATAAAAAATTAGCAATGTATAATAAATTGGAGCTTCAGATATATGATATTTGAACTAAAACCCTAATAGAAATATAGAAAAATGTAAAATAAGTTATGGCCTATTAAAGAGTATTTTTTAGCCAAAATCCCAATGTTGACTGAAACCATAATGGGGAGTGTGATGTGTGGACTATATAAGGCTTAATATCACAAGAATATAAAGTTGCTTTGAATTTCTTATAAAATGAGAGATCCCATTGAAATATTTGTTGAGATCCTAGAGGGATTTGTATTTTGTATCCCTAAAAACTTGATATTAATCTTGATAATTTTATCCCTACCTAGTCAAATAGAGAAGAAAGTTTTTGATATCAGCTAGAAAGAATAGATCTGTACAATTTCCATAAATGTTTGCACACAATTTTATATTCTTGATAGCCACCTATAAGAATTTGGAATTTGCACATTTTTCTGAAGCCCAAG